>SKCR01025956.1:0-19611 GCA_019454045.1 Zanthoxylum bungeanum | reverse complement strand
ACACAAGCATAAAAGAAAGATAATGCAAACATCGAGTAATAATTTCTATAGAATGGCCCATCAACATTTCAGAGGCTTTGGGCCCAATGGTCATAAGGTACGAACTCGCCCCAGTTTAAATGGCCCAGCAAGTTCGCATTTCTGACAATAGTCCAACTGCATCCAAATGAGGATGGTCCACAAGCACATACTCAAGGAAATAATTATTACTTTAACCATACAACCCTGGTCTATGGGTGGGTTCGTAGGAGTGTAGACAAAGGCTCTCATCGGCGAAGGATGGCCCACAACTAGGTCTCCCCAATCAAGGGTTCGAGCAACCAAGTGAGCGCACCCTTTTTTATACACTAAGGTACGTGCCAATGAGCTATGGTGTGTGACTAACTGTCAAATGGATTTCCCGTTGTAGATTCCCCAGAGGGAAGGTGGAGCGAGGCTCACTTAAATACCCAAGCCTCTTAGGCTCTTATCGCTTGGTGTCAGGAATAAACAACGAGTCCTCCAAATTAGTCCATCACAATAGGCTACGAGTAGATGGCTATCTAGGTGCCTTCACAGCTTTTCCTTCTAGAAAGGTAGTGAGTGAAGGAAGACATCAAACCATTACCTAGCCTCAAAATGCCTTTGATTAAACCTCTATTTCATCCACTATAGACACGGTCAATTAGAACATAAATCCAAACATTACAAGACAATATTTCGGGGCCGATTCTCTATCCCCAGTGGAGTCTCCAGACTGTGGGAACACAGGAATCTGGGCGACGCATGCTGTCCCGGGCTCGCGGCCCGGTCGGGAGTACGGAGTAGCCCGCGGGGGACTAAACCGGAGAATAATGGAGTCGCCACCCGGTGTGAACTGGGAAAATGAGATTTAAGGCCGCACTCACCCCTCGCAATGGAAGACCTCAAACCGTCGGGTTCGGAATGGTCCCTTACTCATGCACTTGTGATGAAAGGATTTATGTAATAATTTAATAGGCTTAAGTAGCACTTATTTCCAAGAGTATCATGCTTCTAAATTCACATGTACAAAATGAAACTTACACATACATTCACATCTAAGATTGCATGCTTGAAAATACCTTAAAATAACAATGAACATACAATTTCATTTAGCATATCATGTTCACGGAAAACACAAGCATACATACTAACCATATAAGCATACATGTGAGCACTTTTCCAAGTGATACGTGGAATTGTATCCCAAGTACAGACCGCACTACCGTCCATTCAGAATCGGCTACGGAATTTATGTCTGGGTTTCCATCCGATATACCACAAGAAATAATACTCCCAAGTCATCATGACATAGGTATATGAATCGTAATACGTTAAATCAAGACTAAGGCAAATGACGCAACCAATGGAACAAACATGTTTTTCATTATGATGTGCACAAAGATAAGAACGACTATATGGGGGTTTCATAAAAAATCACCTAAGAAACAATTATACATGGCATGTGATGAATATGTCTCAGTTCAGCGTGTAGCGTTCGTGTAGCGTTCGTAAACACGTTCGAACGGTAAACAGAAGGTTCGCGTTCATATGGCGTTTGATAACGGGTTCGAACGGAACCATACCTGATGCATGATGAGACTAAGAAAGTGCGTGTGCGTTCATGTAGCGTTTGATAACGCGTTCGAATAGTAAACAGAAGGTTCGCGTTCGTGTAGCGTCCGAGAACGTGTTCGAACGGAATCAGACCTGATGCATGCAACACAAAGAATAAAGATGACAATGTCAAGCTCAGTATGTCCGATCAAACGTATCTTGCATTCAACTGAACACACATCAACCGGCGCGGAAAAGCATCGTGGTAAAGGGGTTTAACCCCTCCCCATAGGGGATCTCACATCGCACTTACTAAGCCTATGCGCTCGATTGAATCATGCATACAAAGAATTAAAAGCAACAATATTAAACGTAGTATGCCCGATTGAACGTATCTTGTATTCAACCGAACACACATCAACCGGCGCGGAAAAGCATCGTGGTAAAAGATTTTAACCCCTCCAATTAGGGGACCTTTCATCGCACTTACTAAGCCCATGCACTCGATTGCATCATGCATACAAAATAAAGACAATCGTATCAAACTTAGTATGTCCGATTGAACATATCTTGCATTCAACCGAACACACATCAACCGGCGCGCAAAGCATCGTGGTAAAGGGGTTTAACCCCTCCCCATAGGGGATCTCACATCGCACTTACTAAGCCCATGCGCTCGATTGAATCATACATAAATAAGCAACATGCAGAATTCAAGTAACGAAAAATAGATAAATCAATCCAACATGAAACAAAAGAAGGTGTCGTTTACTCAAGTGGTACGTGGAGTTGTATCCCAAGTACAGACCGCACTACCGTCCATTCGGATTCGGCTACAGAATTTACGTCTGGGTTTCCATCCTATATACCACAAGAGATGACACTCTTCCATTCATCCAATACCCACAACACACATCATATACAAACAATATTCAACAAAGAATTAAAATACAGTCAAAATAAATAACAAGAATCAAATGAAGATGAGTGTGGGAAGTACCCTCAGGTCTAACCTTTTAAGCTGTCTCTCAGACTCGCGTTTCACGCAGATCGGAAGGGGTAAAACTCCGTAACTTTTCTGGTTCACTGGTTTGCCTTTTCCTTCGCTGTTCGGCCACTCAAGCTACTGTTTCGACTCCGTTTTGCTGCTATTTCCTTGTGGTTTCGCTGCCGTTTCCTCTATATTTCTGCTTACTGTTTTAGTGGACTGTTTCGAGTATTTTTCGTGGTTCTTTTAGTGTGGTTTTGTGTGGTTATTTCAAGAATTATAAGTGTAGTTTATGTTGCTGTTTTAAGGGATTTTCGGGACTGTTTTGGGGTATTTTTGCTGCTGTTTTAAGGTGATTTCGGGCTACTGTATAGAAGTGTGATTTTCGGTGATTAGGGGAAGGAGAGGTTTAGGAGGGTGCTGTTTTCGGTTATGGAGTGGAGGAGATGAGGGGAATGGTTGTGTTCTTCTTGTTGCTATTACCGTGAGTGGCTAAAGCTCTTTGTGTTGTGATTTTTCTGTGAGTTATATGTATGAGCTAGAGAGATCCGAGCGAGGGGGTGGCTAGGTTAGGGGTTGTTTATATAGAGAAGGGCTAGGGCTTCACCTTGTCTCACAAGGAAGGGATTTTGGCATTAAAGTGAGGATTTGATTTGGTATTGAGCAAGGAAAGTCAAAGATTGATGGGGGACAAATCTTGGCTAGATAGGAAGTCAATATATTTAATTTGTTATGATTGATTTTAATTAGGCATGGCATCTTTTTAATTTAGTATGTGATTTGTTTAGTTAGGAAGTTAATATATTTGATTTATCTTTATTAGGTATGATTATATTTTATGTTTTATTTAATTGGTAAATGGTTTAAATATTTTATTTATATTTAATGTTTAATTTAATTAAATTGGGATGTGTTTTATGGGCTTTGGGGGGCTAATTGGGCCGGGGTGCGAGGCTAGCAGCAAAACCAGAAATACCGACTCCGTTCGAACGCCCATTCGAACGCGGCACGAACGTCTGCAATCTGCCTGACGTTCGAACGAAGTAACGAACTCAGCACTAACGAAGACAGTGAACTTGTGAAATGAACTTGATGACGTACTTATTCTGAATTACCCCTTCCGACCTCCGTTTCCCACAATATCCTTAGCTAAAAAGGTAATGCCTCCAACTGAGACTCATCATCGGGTTTCACATGCGAAAATGCAATGCCTACAGTAGGATGCTAACACGTGACACGACGCATGTTAGCAGATCGGCTGTGATGGTGACACGTGGCACGGTGCACGTTAGCAAAGTCAAACTTTTCTCAGATTCTGATTTGTGGACCCGGCGCACGTTAGCACTGTTCGGCGCACGTTAGGCGTCGCGACGCTGAAGGTCTTGGCATCGCGACGCAGGAATTTACCAAAATGCCATTTTCGTCCAATTTTCACTGTTTTGGCCCAAATCACCTCCAGAATGTCCTGAAACTTTATTTATCTACAAAATAACACAAAACACATCAAAATATTCACAAAACTCAAGAAACTATACAAAATATTAGGTTAAATGAGTGGGAAATAGTGATAGATTTACCACTCATCAAACTTCCTGAAGGAGTTGAACCTATTGGCTGTAAATGGGTTTACAAAAGGAAGCGAGGGCCCGATGGAAATGTGGAAACCTTTAAGGCCCGACTGGTAGCGAAAGGTTACACTCAACGTCCTGGGATTGACTATGAGGAAACTTTTTCACCAGTAGCCATGCTAAAATCCATTAGGATTCTTTTAGCCATTGCTGCATATCACGACTATGAGATATGGCAGATGGATGTGAAAACCGCTTTCCTAAATGGATTCCTTGAAGAAGATATCTATATGGAACAACCAGAGGGTTTCATATCCAGCGAGACTTCAAACTTGGTTTGTAAGCTCCAAAAGTCTATTTATGGACTTAAACAGGCATCCCGAAGCTGGAATCATCATTTTGATGAGATAATTAGATTATTTGGATTCATCAAAAATGAAGAAGAACCATGTGTTTATAAGAAAGTTAGTGGGAGCATGATAGTTTTCCTAGTCTTGTATGTAGATGACATCATTATCATAGGAAATGATATAGGAATGATGCAAAGTGTGAAAGCCTACCTTTGCAAGAACTTCTCCAAGAAAGATATGGGTGAAGCTTTCTATATACTAGGTATAAGGCTCTACCGAGATAGAGTCAGGAAGCTTATAGGGTTGTCACTATCGACGTACATAGACAAAATGTTAGAAAGGTACAGTTTTACCAACTGCAAGGCAGTAAATATACCTTTTCGATATGGCATACATCTTTCGAAGAAAATGGCACCTCAAACTGAGAAAGAGAGAGTTAGGATGTCTAACTTGCCATATGTTTATTGTATTAGAAGTATAATGTATGCTATATTATGTACTAGACCTGACATCAGTTTCGGAGTCAGTGTGACCAGCCGATATCAATCTGATCCAGGTAATGATCATTGGACAGCCGTGAAACATATCCTAAAATATCTTAAAGGCACCAAGGATAAGTTTCTGATATATGGAGAAGATGAGCTACAAGTTAAGGGTTATACAGACTCCGACTTCCAGGGAGATCCAATGATAGAAAATCTACATCAGGATACATATTTACCCTTAACGGTGGTGCAATTAGTTGGCGTTGTTCAAAGCAAGGCTCAACAGCTGATTCCACCACTGAGGCGGAATTTATAGGGGCTTCAGAAGCTGCTAAAGAAGCTTTTTGGATTAGAAATTTTATCACAGAACTTGGCATTGTGCCTAGTATTGTGGATTCGATCCCATTATACTGTGATAATAACGGAGCCATCGCGCAGGCTAAGGAGCCGAGGGCGCATTCCAAGTCTAAACACGTGGAAAAGAAATACCACGTAATTAGAGAGATAATTGAACGAAAAGACATAGTGGTCTTAAAGGTTCAAGGACAAGACAACATAGCAGACCAGCTTATAAAGGCCTTACCTCCTAAGTTATTCGATAAACATGTGGAAGAGATGGGACTACGGTACCATCCAGATTGGCACTAAGCAAGTGGGAATTTGATAGAGTTGGTGCTTGGAGTGCCAATCCGAATTGTACATTTTATTATTTATTAATAAAATAACTACATTTTTCATTTCATACCCTATTAATGGTATTGTCATTACGCATATTAAATTGATGTATCGTTATGCTAAAAATGACATCGACCTTAGAATAGTTTTGACAGTAGATGTAAACTATTCTTAAAGTAAATATTCATAGTCGTTGGTTTTGGAATACGGTTGAACTCCTATAACCTAGAAGACTAGCACATGTCGTATATTGGAATTGGAGTTCCAATGGTTTAACACGATGTACCATGAGTTTTGGAAACTCGTATAGACATGTGGGTATTCGTTGGAGCGAATACTGAATGACTCACAGGTGATTCCTAATAGTTGGAAGTACACACCACCGTCAATAGGAATCTCCTCGAGTCGAGTAGCATATGTAATCCTTTGACTATAGGATAGCATTGATTTTGTGTGAGATCCTCCACACTTAGATGCCATGTATGTCAGAAACCTTTCATGGTCTGGCCTCTAGATGTTCGTTGGGTGTGGACCGATGCACTCAGTAATCAAGTGCGAAGCAAGATAGGATCTTTCGGCCTGTATGTGTACCATAAGAGGTTTAGGTATCCATATTAGTAAATTCACGATTCTTAAATCTTTGGCCAAGGTCGATCACCTAGGGTGGATCGCATCAGTTATGAAGAATCGTGGATATGTCGACATGAGATGTGCGTCTTGGAAACTTGACGGTATATTCTATGTTTCCTAAGCACAACTCAGATAGCCTACGATGGAGGGATTGTTAAACATATGTGATGACCTCAACTTGTATAGTTCAGAAAGGTTGTTCGTGTTCTTCGCGAATTCGGAGGTGGCCGAATTGTGTACATATTAGCTAGGCTTATATGACGAACGTATCTGAACTTAGAGAGTCCCAATATGAAGTGTACTCGTTGAGCACTTGGGTAGCCGATTATTTTTGATAAAATATAATAATTATCAACTAAGATAATCAAGTGTTATTGGATAACATTGATTATTTACTTTGACCTAATTCGATTAATTCAATAATTACACAATGGCTTAATTGTAAAATCATAATTATCTATACCATTTGAGGATATTATGGTAATTGTAAGTATGTAATAATAGGTGGTTTTGGCTTGATTTAATTGGATTAAATCAAGGTGGCAAACATTTAACTAATACATTTCCTAATCTTTGGCTTGATTTAATTGTATTAAATTAAAGTGGGAGACAATGGAGATTAGTCACACATAATTATACATATTTGGACAAATTAGATTAAGCCCACTTAAAAGTTGATTACAACTTTTATTAATTAAAAATTTCCTAAGTTTTGCTATAAATAACAAGCTTTAGGAAGATTTTAATTACAAGTTCAAATACAAGCATAAGTAAATTCTTGAGAGATTAGCCCAAGTTAGAGAAGTGTTTAGAGAAGCTTGTGAGGTCTCTACAACATTTCATCTAGGATAAATCAAGATTGGATCTTGAAATGAAGCTTGGAAGCATTGGAAACAAGATTGGATCTTGAAGTCAAGCTTGCACACCTTGGAGGTTCTTCAATAATTTCAACAAGGAGAAGTAGATTGGATCTTGTATCAAGCTTACTAGGTAATGTTTGATCTTCTCCAAAGCTATGTTTATTTGTGTATTAGATGCATGATCACATAGCTTAATGTTGAATAAGGCTAATCAATTGTGTTAGGATACTTTAGAATTATAAACACTACATGCTTGTAATTAGGTCAAAGATGTTCATGTTGGACATGAAACAATTAATTAGAGTTTGGAACTCTAGATTAAAGCTTAGAGTTATGGCTACCATTCTAGATTCACTTGACCACCTTTAGGTGGACTAGAATTGTTCACGGGATATTTCGTAATTGGGATTCTAAAATGGTTTGTGTAATGGATTCAAAATTTACGCTAATGCGTATTTAGAATAAATTTATGTTTTTGGAAAAATATTTGATATTTTGAAAAATTAGATTTTTATTCTATAACATGTGTTTATGTTGGTTTTGAAATTAAAAATTATTTTTGGGTGTTGTTAAGTGTTTAGGGAAGACCGGAAGCAATTAGGGTAATAGACCCTAATTGTATCAGCTCACTGGAAAGTGTGTTCCAGTGAGCTGAGCAAAAGAAACAAAAAAAAAATAAAAAATTAAGACCTGATGGTAATTTTGTTTTTGTTCGTTTTGGAGTTTCTGAACTCCGAGTCAGTCCCGGTTTTTTCCTATACACTCGTAATGGAATATAGTATTTCATCAAAGGATTTAAAATTACACCCATATTTGATATCCATAGGTTAGACCCATTTCCGCTGCTCGGGCACCGATCCGACCCTAGGGGTTCCACAACTGACCCAACAGATTATCCATTCATAATTAACCTAGAATTGTTCTTGATTAATTTCATGATGGTGAGACTAGATTGGTGTGGTAATTGATTGATTAAAGTGTTGAATTTTGTCAATTTAATGTAAATTGTCCAATTTGAGTGATTTATGAAATTAGGGTTCTTAACCGATTCAAATTTTGGGGCTTTTCATATATATGATATAATTTGATGTATATTTATTGTATGTAAAATTTGGGATTGATTGGATTTGATCTTGATGTGTTTTGAACAAATTGGGCTAAATTGCAATTAATAGAAAATCTGGGTTGTTTTTGTAATTCTGGAAAAATACTGGGCAGTTTCGAAATTCTGAAAAAGTTTCTGGATTATGTTGTAAATTGTATAAATTATTTTGGGATTGATTTGGAATCAATTAAATATGTATTTGAATATTTAAGGACCAAAATAATTAATTTGCAAAGTATTGGGATCTCAAAGCAATTAATGATAAATCTGATTTTTCAGATAAAAATTCAGTTTTTATTTATTGAGTAATTATAATAAATTATTTTATTTTAATTGCCCAAGAAAAATATTTATCGGAAATTGTTTCGGAGTGAAAATACGCGAAAACGGCGTTACCGGGTAACGGCTGCCCAAACAGTGAACTGGACACTGTTCGGGAAGCCCACGAACTGTCCAAATATTTTGGGGGCTGACCTGGGAAATCCCCATGAGCATTGGTCGGTCGGTTCGGCCGGAAACACGTTTTATGCTATTTTGCGGAAAAACATTTTCGCAAAAGTTTCGTGATGTTTCTATATTATTTATGTCGTTATATGATATCGAATAAATATGTTTAGGTGAAATATGAATGAATTATTAATATTTGATATTAAATAATTTATTCGTAAGTTTAAAAATTTTAAACTACGATTTTGCCTAAATCGCTCCTTCCGATGCGCCTCTCTGATTTGACCCCAACAAAATGGTATCAGAGCGAGTCTGATCCTAGACGCCCGATATGATTAGCTCTTTAAAATTCAATGTTTAATTTAATCATTACTTTATACATGCATGTGTTTATTTAATTTGATTAAATAAAGTAAAAGCATTTTTGGTTGGAAAATCCCCTTTTAAATAAGGTTTTAAGAAAGTGACTAGTATTAGTAATACTTGTTTCTTCGTCCGCCTTGTCAATACGAATGTAAATATTTTCATGATGCTATGGCTGTAACGTGCCAAAGCTGTGCAGTTATAGTTGAAGGTAGTTCATTTGCATCGGTAGAACTTATATGATAAGAGATAAATTCAAGTGAAAGTGGAAATCCTGAACGTGCCAAAGCTGTCAGGACTACATCGGTAGCTTGAGTTTGTCATTGACAAGTTTAACCTTGATACACCTCCTTGTGAACGTGCCAAAGCTGTCATAACAAGAAACGATCAGGACTGAACCTAGGAGTCCACAGTGAGTGTGATTGACAATGAGTTGTCTACCTAATGAATATACGTAGGCGAGAACGTGCCAAAGCTGTGAGTCGAAATATATTCATGGGGTCCAATTCCCATTATGGAATTCAATTTAATTATTGAATTCTCGTTTCCGTTGGGGATTACGGTATTACGTAAAGCAGTGGGAGGCACTGCTAAGTTAAAAATCCTTAACTTATGCGGTGTGTAATATTATGTAAATTGTCGCTCATGTTGTTCCTTATTCTATTTGTTTGATAGAATTAAACTTTTATCCACTGCATGCATATTATATATATGTTTTCTGACTTCAATTATGGTTGCATATTTCTAGAATAGGTTCTAGATTAAAATAGATAATGATATAATCCTTATAGATAGAATAGTTTCTTATGCAGTAAAGATTGACATGAATTGGTTCATGTCTCGAGATTCTTCACTGGCATTAAGAAAACCCCATTAGATATTTGTTTATCTAATAATGACGTTTCTTGGCTTTAGTGACATTAAGAGGTCACGTGTCAAACACTATTTTTTTCGATTATTTGCAAATGTTGTAAATAATTTGAAAGTAAATAATAAAGCTAAAGAAAGAAGATGTGTATAGTTGTGTATAGAAAATATTGATTTTCACAATATGACAACTGTAGATATTGGATATCTGATCTCTCGTCTAGTTATTTAAAATATTATTGAATGATTGTTTCGATATTTGATATCAGAACTTGAGACTATTTAATAGTTACTTGTTCTTTGTAAACAGTTGTTACATATTTTAAAACGACTAGTAGTGTCATTAACGAATAGATAGACATTAAGAAAAATATTCGGTTAAGTAAAAAAACTTAGAACATTATTTTATGAGATTTTATCATTTAAGTATTTGATGCTTATTCCATATGGTAAAGGATGGTCTGATACCATATCACACCACATATCCTTATCCATTTAATGAATATTGCATTCGGGAAGATGGTTAAATCTCATTTAACCAATGATTGTCATTGGACCGGGAAATTTATTAAACTGATACATTAGATGTATGTACTTTAATAAAATTATAAATTGCTTAAGGTAGTTTTCTTTACTTTGTAACTTAGTCAATGAATCGTCATGACTTAGTTATGTGTTTCTGATGAAACGCGGATAGAATATTTTGGCTGTTTCAAAAATATTCAATCTGAAGTTTTGAAAACAGTATCTTTGAAATCATCATGAGTCTTTGAATTGTTCAATATGTTTGATACGATCAAACATATGAGTTTATGGCAATATGTTCTAAGGTTATTCGAAGAATTAATTCTTACATCAATGTTATTCTTCCATGATTCCATATTGATGGAATTGATTAATGGAAGAAATCGAATCTTATATGATTTGATTCGTTTGATATTGAAAGTTACCGAATTAGTTTCAATACTCTTGGGGTTATGCTCCAGTAACACTAATTTTGTAACACCCCGGATTATTTTTACCCATATTTTTATTTTTGTGGGTTAAAAATTTAGGATTTAATTATTAAATGGTTGAATTTGGAATTAAAGATGCGGTTAAGATTAAGTATAGGGTGGCAAACGAATTTTGCCATATTAGTATTTATTTATTTATTTCACACACGCACACTATAAGCTTATACAAAAGATAAAAAAAATAAGAATAGAAAGATAAGAGACACAGAGAGAGAGACGTAAGCGGAGAGAGAAGAAAGAGAAAAAGAAAGAAAAAGAGAGAAGAGAAGTTTCAGTCTTGATCCGTAGCTCAAACCCAACCGAGCCTTTAAGGAAAAGTGTAGATCTCAACGAGAGGATCATTTTGGTGGTAGTTTCATCTTGGGAAACTTCCAATTTTCGGAGAAATCTCGGTAAGGAACTTTTTATGATATTTCTTGATTTCCCGTTGATCCGGAACTCCGATCGACAAACCGTCAGCGCCATTAGATCCGGGAGAGGGAGAGCTTTGTTCGGCCGTCGGAAAACTTCCGATCGGACCGTCGCGTGAAGCTCACGCGCGTCCCTCGTGACGGCGCGTGAGGCCCACGCGCGGCTTGGCCAAACGGCGCGTGGCCACCACGCGCCGGGCAGTATGTTCGCATTGTTCTCCCGAGTCTCCTCCGTGAATTTCAGACCATTCCGAGTAGTATTGGGCCTCCGAATCGTAATTTCCGTGTAATTATCGAAATTGTCAATTTAAGCATGTTATGTATCTGGATTGTTGAGAATGAATCAGAATGTAAGATGATGAGTTTGGATTGTGTTGAGAAAGTCCGTTTTATAATCGAGACCTTGCCAGAATTTCATTAAGATTTCGAGAGTGACCGAACCACGTTTCATGCATATTCTTTCGTCTATTCTAGTTAGGAATATGTTCCTCATAGTATATTCTTTTGTCTTTTAGGTGATCGTGATACTGTAAGCAGGGACGGTCCTGCTGCTTAGTTTCTTTTTCCAGTAGTCAGCTCATCAGGTGCGTGGATAAACCTGTAACATTGATGTTTTCAAAAGTATATAGTATGTATGATTTCTTAAATGAATTTTAAGGTAATGCATTAAATGAGTTTGTTTTCAGAAAGTTTATATTTTGCTATAAGGTATGGATCGAATATTGATTATGTTGAAATCATGTGTTTGTGATATATGAGAAACTTGCATGATTTGAGATATGAGCATGGATTTTGGAAATGATTTTTATAATAGGATGCACCCCGTGTACATATATGTTGCCAGATATTTGCCATGAGATAAGGTCTCATGTTGCCAGTTATTGCCGTAAGATAAGGTCTTACGTTGCCAGTTTGCTCCGGATGCCAGTTATTGCCGTGGGGATGCCCCATGTTGCCAGCTTTGCCATATTGTCATGAGGTTGTGCTTATAGATGAGAAATGTGATTTATTACTCAGAGTATTTCTTGAGCAAAGTGAGTTTTATGAAGAAATGAGATTTATGATTTCAAGCAAAGGTTTGAGATATTGATTTACAGCTTATGTATTTATGTATATTATGAAATGCTTGTTCGATCCAGTTTGTTACTTGATTATCCACGGCACTAAGCTGTGATCCATTGCACTAAGCGTGAGCTTACCCCGTTCCCTAATATTTCAGGTTCAGCAGTTTAGTAGATCATCCTTTCCATCTGCTGTGTCATCATCATTCCTACTATAGAGAAGGTTGTGCCAACAATAGAATGTCCTGGTTATGTTTCAAAGTTTAAACTCTGGTTGTGTATTTCTTGAGAGAAACTTGTATTGTGTTGTGAGGCATTGAGCCTTTATATGTTATTGAGGATATTGTATTTCCTTATGATGTTATTTGAGTTGGATCATGGAGATCCTAAGAAAAATTTTCATGTTGCTAATTTTCAGTTTTAGATTTTCTTGTATATGGAGGATTTGCCCATATTACAGGGGAAACTCTGCCAGTTTCTAGTCTCCGTCTCACCCCTAGCCTACCTAAGGGGACGGGTGTTGTGACAAATTCATCCTTTTAATTTATGTTCCATTAGTTTCTACAATTACATATATGATATGTATAAGTAGAAAATTCGAATCTTGAAATGTTTGAGATTTGAATCTATCTTTCATATAATTGTTATATAATTGATATTACTTGCGCCTCAGAGGTACGAGTAGAATTTTATCATTTATTTTATTTAATAGAATATTGTATTCTATTTGATAGAATATCTTTTCTACGATCTCGAGTAATAAAATTGTTTATTACTTAGTGTATAACATTTGATGTTGACCATTGTAGAAAAGACTTGACTTATTGATGTCAAATACGGTGATAAACTGTAAATGGAACTACATAATTAATAAGATAAAAATACCATTTATTACTTCCATATAAGTGCTATAGGATGTCAGAATCATTCGCAAAGTATTTGATACTTAATGGTTCTGTTGTTTTCTTATCGAAGAAAATTATCATATAACTTATAGTGGGAGCGATATTTGATATCGAATCCGGAAATTAGCATTAAACCATAGATCTAAGATTTTTCATAGCTTACTACGATCAAGTTTGGAACTTGATTGAGCTTTTATTATGAATCATTCATAAAATGTGCAAATGGTTTACACAGTCAAAGCACAGTGAGCTTAATTAAAGGTTTGACCTTAAAAGTTTGACAGTGAGAAAAGTTATACTCAGCAATCTATTGTAGATCCTGAGGAAACTTGTCACTAGTCGCACTGATTGAATAATTTAAGATATGTTGGTTAATGTTGATATTAAATTGTACATTTTAGCTAAAGAATACAAAGTGGCATTTCTGAATGGTTTCTTCAAATAAGAGATCCATTGTTATTTCTTAGTTTGAAGAGTTCATTTTGGAATGGCTCTGGAGTTTGTATTATGCTAAAATTACAATTTAGTATATTAGCTTATAGAGTCTATTATAGACTCGAATGAGCTTTCTGGAAATTTGCATTCTCTAATTTTGATATCAGTCAGATTGTCTGATTTTATCAAAGCATAGAGAATACATATGGGATAGTAGGGTTAGTGGGAGCGTGCAAATTTCTTTATAGTATTTTACATCATAATGACATAACCATTATTAAGGTAATAATGAGATGTTTATGAGGTAAAAGGTTTACCTCAGTCTTATTTTCTCCGTGAATACAGTGGGAATGGTCTCTATTTTATTTGATATAAAGTTTTGTATAAGATATAAGACTAAGAGACTGGAGAAACACTCTCATTAATCGTGCATTAGATATGATCTAATAAAGGACACAGTGAGACTATTTGTATGACAGTTAGTATAACTGTTTGACAGTTAGTGTGTCTAATATATATAATATTCATCTTTCGTAAATGATGATTCATTTGTCGAATGAGAAATTGATTATAATGTCTAGTCAATTTTATGCATCATAGGATGATGGCATAATAAACACTATATTAAGTACGATTAGAGATATCAATTTAATCGTAATTGTTACGAGTTATTTTGATATCATCTAGACCATAAGATGGGTCTTGAAACATGTTCTTTATTATCTTTGAGATATTAAGAACGAGTTTCTTATTAATGGAGAATAAATCTGCAACTATTAGGATCAGATTACTTTTGAGTCTAATTATGACGTTAGACAGTCTTCGTCATAAAGAGTCAGAAAAGATGCAGTAAGAGTGTCACAGATGATTCCAATATGAGAGTGGAGTTAGTTGCAACTTATGAAGTATTGACTTATGAAGTTACATAGCGACCTCGTAGATTAGAAGTTTGTTATTAGTATTGAGTTTGCGGTTGTCTACATAGTATTTTGGATTTGATCCGTAAATACTTAGACAACTTAGTAGCTGAAGCACAATACTGATATGGCATCTGAGTCATATTGATGTAGAACTTAGTTTCTACAAAATATGAATGATACTTGTAAAGGAAAATGATTGTGTTTGTTGGACAAACTCAATATGTCATAGCGGGCTTACTTGTTGTTACCTATCTCATGAACGCTAGGTGAGTTTTTGAGGGCCATGAGTATGTGATACACATTGGGATGTGTATATGATACCATGGATTGACACTAAAGCAAGTGGGAGAAATTTTTAGGGTTGGTGCTCTGATCGCCAATCCCGATCGTATTTATGTTCGATTCATGAATAAGAGCAATATTTTTTCCATAATATTACTTTTTAAATGGTAGCACCTCTTGTCTTTTATATACGTATTCGATCTAATTTCGATTAGATTGATTAGATTGAAACTAAATCTGATTTAGTGATATGTATATATATTAGACAAAGACCCCAGGATTTACAACGTAGTGCGCAGTTACAATATTGCTTGTAATTGACATTGGGAAGTGTCACTATAAGTTGTATATCCTTAAATTAAGTTCCTGGTCAAGATTTACCTAACACGGGTCGGTTAGTAAAATTCGTTGAGACCGGTACATGTCACATATCGGACTCGGTCCGATGGTTTATCTCAATGAATCATGAGTCTTTGGAGACTCGTATAGACGTGTAGGTGTTTATTTGATAAACACTGAACGACTCACAGAAGATTTCCTAATAGATGGTACACCAACGTCAATAGGAATCTTCTCGGGTTGAGTAACATAGTGATTCTTTGACTTGAGATACCATTGTGGATATATGAGTTATCCTCCACACTTAGATGGCAGTCATGTCACCGATCTATTTAGATCAGACCTCCGCCTGTTCGTTGGGTGTGGACTCAAGCTCATGATATCATGTGTGTATCAAGAAAGGATCCGTCAGTTCTGTGTACAGAGCATAGGTAGTCCATTTGTGATTATCAATCTGTTAAATCTATGGCCATAGTATACTTCGGAAGTGAGTTCTGAATGTTATTTAGAGATTTCTAATGGATACGTCGACGAGATTATTCCTATAGAGATTTGACGTTCATATCTATATCTCTGGAATAATTCGGATACTTGTGACGGAGGGATTATACGTATGCAGTGACCTCGACCTGTATGATTCAGCGAGTTTATCCGTGGTCGTCATAATTTACGGGTGGGTGAATTATGGACACGAAATTGGATTTCGTGACGGATATGCCTGAATCTAGAGAGTCTCACTAATGAAATATACTCGTAGAGCACTAGGGCAACTGTTATGAATAATACTGATTATTTATAATTCGTTTAATGGTTAAACAAAAAATACACGCAATCGGGACCTAACGGTCATTTCCGAATTAATTTGTATTTGTATTTAATACTTGATTTTATTAAATTCACATTAATAAAACATCAAATTGTGATATTTGGTATATATCATTAATATATGTATTTGAGATATTTAATGTAAATATCATACATATATTTAAGATTTATTATTTATATTTAATTATTTAATTGTTAAATAATTAAATTAATTAATAAAATAAATATCTTAAGTAATAATTTAACTTTTAAATGGCATGAAATTAGTGGTAACACTTGTTTCATTATTTTAATTGTTAGGAAATGGCAAATTCTCATTGGTTCACTTGTCTTTTGCTTTTGAAGTAATTGTTACAAAGTGTAACAAGTAACATTGACTAATGAAAATAAAACAAAAATGCATAGCTTATGTTTTCTCCTTGGCATCTCTCGGCAATGGCAAGGAAATGTATATAAGCAATTTTTGTTTCATTTTTCAAGGATATACAAGGTTTCTAAAATATTTACTGAGGAAAGATTGAGAGAAAAATTGAAGAACCTAAAGGAAAAGCTTCTAACTTGGAGTTTTAGTAAGTTATTTCCAATTTTCTTCAATTAAGAAATTGTTTCTTGATTTCTATACTCCAACATGTGTAGTTTAGAATTTTCTCTAATCTTTAATTATGTGAATTATTGTGATTGAAAACTTGTTGGAGGTGTTTAGCATGTATGTTTAATTAATTAAGCTAATTAGGTGTAATTATGCTTATTTAATTAATTAGAAAATTAAAGTTGACATTCTAGAGTTGATTATCCATTCATAATTAACCTAGAATTGTTCTTGATTAATTTCATGATGGTGAGACTAGATTGGTGTGGTAATCGATTGATTAAAGTGTTGAATTTTGTCAATTTAATGTAAATTGAGTGATTTATGAAATTAGGGTTCTTAACCCATTCAAATTTTGGGGCTTTTCATATATATGATATAATTTGATGTATATTTGTTGTATGTCAAATTTGGATTGATTGGATTTGATTTGATCTTGATGTGTTTTGAACAAATTGGGCCAAATTGCAATTAATAGAAAATCCGGGCTGCTGTTTTTGTAATTCTGGAAAATTACTGGGCAGTTTCGAAATTCTGGAAAAGTTTATGGATTATGTTGCAAATTGTATAAATTATTTTGGGATTGATTTGGAATCAATTAAATATGTATTTGAATATTTAAGGACCAAAATAATTAATTTGCAAAGTATTGGGATCTCAAAGCAATTAATGATAAATCTGATTTTTCAGATAAAAATTCAGTTTTTATTTATTGAGTAATTATAATAAATTAGTTTATTTTAATTGCCCAAGAAAAATATTTATCGGAAATTGTTTCGGAGTGAAAATACGCGAAAACGGCGTTACCGGGTAACGGCTGCCCAAACAGTGAACTGGACACTGTTCGGAAAGCCCACGAACTGTCCAAATATTTTGGGGGCTGACCTGGGCAATCCCCATGAGCATTGGTCGGTTGGTTCGGCCGGAAACGCATTTTATGCTATTTTGCGGAAAAACGTTTTCGCAAAAGTTTCGTGATGTTTCTATATTATTTATGTCGTTATATGATATCGAATAAATATATTTATGTGAAATATGAATGAATTATTAATATTTGATATTAAATAATTTATTCGTAAGTTTAAAAATTTTAAACTACGATTTCACCCGAATCGCGCTCCTTCCGCTGCGCCTTTCTGATTTGACCCCAACAAACCTTATATTAAATACAAGATTTGATTTTGTATTTAAAATTAAATATTTATTTATTAGTAAATAAATAAGAATATCTAAATATTTATTTTACTTTATATTTGTAAATTTTGATTTGATCATTTGTGAAAGCATTAATGTAACACTTGGCACCATGATTTATTGACAAATGTCAAGATTTTATTAAATCCACCAAATTAGATATTTTATCAATGATGTAAATTTAATTATATTTATATTATTAATTAGATTAAATATAAAACATTTGATTTTATATTTAATATTTAATATTAAATAAATATCTTAATTACTTTTTACTAGCCTATTATGTTTGGACAAGTGGCAAGCAACTTGTTAGACTTGTTACTTGAAGTTGTGTAACTTATAACTTGTTAAACAAAGTGGCTTGCAACTTGTGATAGTGGGTGGAAGTCACATGGTGACTTGGGTTAAGGTCATTGTTTTATAAACACACAAATGAAACAAAAATCTCACATACACACGTAAGAGAGAATTCTGTCAAGGCCGTAGTGTTAGAGATTAAACAAGAAAATGGAATAAAAAAGGAACTTGATTCATTTGTGTTTCATCTTCAAAGTTTAAGTTTAGTTGCTTCATTTTCCATAGGAAGTTGACTTGGCTAAAGTGTTGTGAAAATAGTTTTCATAATCTTTGATTAATCTCTCAAATAATAAATCGGAAGTTTCGTCAAGCCAATTCGGTGTCTGGATACGCTTGGAGGCAACTGGAGACGGTTCACTTTCTAGCTTGAGATCACGTAGACCCAGACGGTTCCCGATTCCCCACTAAATGTGGAACCGAACCGGAACCGAACTGTTCGGTTCCAGTTTCGGTTTCATTCATTTTTTTAACTTTATTGAAAATAAAAAATTGAGATTGATAAATTATATAATTTAAAATTATGAATTTGAATTTATATAATAAACTTACATTACAATTACATTAAATTATAAATAAAATTCTTATCTAAAAAAATTAATTTTTTTTAATTAAATTAAATAGCTTGAACTTAATTTTAAGAACTTAAGTTGCCTACGTATCCTCCAGGGGTGAGAGGAATCAAAGCTCACGTAGTTCCATTACATTTTAAAGATATTTCCCTATTGTAATTTTATAATTATTTAATTATCAATCATCATCAGTGTCTGTTAATCGTTCAGTTCCAGTTCCTCTTGCACTTGCAAATCATTATCGAACAAGTCTTCAAATTCATCAGGGACATCTTCTTGTTGCCTCAGATCAGCTCGGGTCCAATCATCCACACATGCAGTTGCTTCTAGAGTGCTTTGGATGTAGTGAAGACTGTCTAACTTCCAATATATTGTCTCCCATGCTGAAGGCTTGCTCAACCGCAACAGTGGAAACATGTGCTGCCAATATCTCTTTAGCAATAATTGACAATACATGATATACATTTTGATGTCGGTTCCACCATTCAAGGATTTGAAAATTTTTAATAACTAAACTTTCAGTTGACAACTCAAAATTTGTAAATAAATAATTATCTAATTCCGGGTTATTAGTCATGTTATCCTTATGTTTTTTATTTCGTTGTAATACCAATAATCACATGCGCTAAGTCTTGATTGCATTATGGTCGTTTGCGTCTACTACTAGATTGTCCTACTGATTGCAAGTTATATCTTCTAACATAATCATTAAATAACTGTGAGAACTGAATTCGGTCGAGGTCCACAATCAAGAAAGTGAGCTGAGGGGCACGAACGAACCTGCAAAATAAGAGTAGAGCGAAAAAGAGGA
>SKCR01025955.1:0-19794 GCA_019454045.1 Zanthoxylum bungeanum | reverse complement strand
TTGAGCTTCGAATCTTCGTCGTTTGATTCCCGGCTCGTGGGTGGGTTTCCCTAACACCTTCGTATGCCTCTTAGAAGTGTACTAGCACTTGGATCTTGCCACAAACATCCACAAAAAGCTTCCTCACTGCTCACGTTTTTCAGCAGCTAAACCAGTGAGTTTTGGCCCCTTGGGCGTGAGCATGAAGGAGATTGGAGAGAGAGTGAGTTGTCTAGGGTTTACTAAATATTCATCTAATGAATAATGATAGTTACCAAAGTGTAAGAGATATTTTGTTTTTATACTTTAGGTAAAATCCATTTCACTTTTTACCCTAAACTTGGTAGGTGTGGGTAAATGGTTTTCCAAAAGTAAAACAAGGTAGTGGGTGGTAGGTACACCTACCACACATGGGCCACACATATTTGAATTCAAAATTCAAATATCTCTACGAACATTTGCCGCGGCTCGGTTCCGTTTAATCGATTAAACGAACTTCCGTCGTTAAATAATTAAATGAACTTCCGTCGTTAAATAATTAAATCTAATTTAATTAAATATCGATGCCACGCAAATATATTACGAACGTCGTTTACGAATTAATTCTAAATTAATTCGTTTGTTCGCATTAAGTCCGACTTTAATTTCGTATGAAATCCAATTCATATTAATATATCCGCTATATTAATTTTAGCCCATTCGAATAAATTAAATAGAAAAATCAAATTTAACTATTAAATTCATTTTTCCGATTAATTCCAAATTAATCACGTTCTCTCTCTTTTAGACTATATTTTATCCCAGATAAACATATCTCCGTAATTAATCCCAGATTACTTTTCTCTCTCATCGAATTAATCCCAGATTAATTAAAGTGCGAGTCATAAATCATCGGTGAATCATTGGGAAGCGACCCATGAGATCCCCGGATATGTTGGCTGTAAATACGGTCGTCGGACTATCCGAACACGTATGTACCAAGTACTACATTTTACCGATTCACGAACAAGGTTGGCTTCTAGCAAAGCACCATGCCTACCCAATTCTCCGGAATATCCTTACAGGAATGAAGGATCTGTTTCCGGCGTAGTATACATCGTATAGTGCATATCGATCTAGTATCGGATGGTCACGTGCTAGGCCTGGGGCTGGAGTTGTGTCTGCCCCGTACGAAGCACATGTCGGATGTCTGGTAACTAGTCTCTATAATCGGATACATGACCTAGTCATAATATCCCAATGGCCGCGCAGCACTTAAGAGCACTAATACCGTTATCCTACGTGACATCATCTCCACTATGACTGGAGTGATACTTCCGTCTTGACATCACACCCAATACTCTACGATTCTCAATATACCAGTATTGGCGTACACAGAACCGGTTAAAAGCCTGGACGGACCTCAACCAAAGTATATTATTTTCGTAAGTATTAGCGGTACAAGTCTCAGGTTAAGACCAAATACACCTACCCTGATGTCGGACTCCCATAGACACGCAGTCATACTACCAATGGGATTCCGAGGGGGTTATCCAGAGCGAAGCTGTTTCCCATACCATCGATGAAACACAACCTCCTACTACACTTGCATAAGTATCCAATACTTAAATATATGAGAACTATGCCCGTTATGCCCTCATAACGCGCACAAGTGCAATACTAGTCTTTTACGTATTTATCGATGTCCAATCTCGATAATACTCTGACTAGGGATATTTAATGATTTATCCTATGTGGACTGATACTGTCTCATATCATTCTCCGTCCAGGAAAAATCATAGGGACCTCTCATCATTTATACATCTAAGGTGATCTAATCACAAATAATAAGAGAGCAATCTCCTTTGTCACATAGTTAATTTGTACAACAACACCATGATCTGTACAAATAGTGACGCTATGGGTCATAATTGTCCAACAGGATATATTGGCATATATAAGATATATGTTTCGGACTTGGATGTCCACCTACTGGATCTAGGAATTGGATGAGATCCAATTGATCTTAGAGTTCTACCTAGTTAATTATCATACAATTTGTTGGCAAAGTCAAGATTGTGTTTTATTTAACTGGATCCTAGGCCCACTAGGAAACAAGGTTTCCCAAGTACTCAACAGAGGGTTAGAGGCTCGCCGAAAAATAGTGGGAGCAATATTAAATTTGCAATATTCGTTTAGTTACTTGCCATACACGCTCATTTCAATTTTTCGTCAAATAAATTAATATACTAGTTGGACTTATATTTAATGTTGTTTTAAATTAAACAGTTGGACTGTATTCAAACTATTTCATTTCTAGTTGATTATATATAATTGGATTATAGTAATCAATATATTTGAATTAATCATTTCAATTAATAGTTGATTTTATAATTGGTATATGTAATCAATATAATTGAAATTTAACTAATAAATTATAGTTGATTATATAGTTGACTATAGTAATCATTATAATAAATAGTACTTAAAAATCGTTGATTAAATAGTTGGACTATTAGAATCAAGATAATTGAAAGATTAATGTTTAAAACATAATCCTGGGTGAAAATGTATTTAAACGACTTTAATTTTCAAATTGGGAATAATGATTCAGGATAGTCCTAAAAACTAAGAAGTTACTTTATTTGATAAAATAACATCTTAGGCCTAAGCCCGGAGTTAAGCAAATAGTAAAGCATGATCTTTGGAAGATTCATGTGATGATAACTTAAGTGCTTAATCCATTATGCTTGCCAAATAGACTCCTTAATTTCTTAATCAGAAATAAGGATTAGATCCTTATAGTATGTAATGAAAAGGGACAAAGGCAAAGTCATTATAATCTTCGGGGAAGATAAAGGACATATCCCAAGATGTCGACCTAAAATTGTGGCAAACGGAGTCACTGGAAGCGTGACTGCCGTATGGACAAGGTAGACATGAAGGAAGTGAAGACGGGACAAGGTTCCGACTTCAAATATATTTGTCATAAACTTGTTCCCTACTAGTATCAAAATTGGATTTTAGATACTGAGTGTGGTACATAAATATGTACTGATGTGCAGAATCTACTGACAAGTAAGATACTGACTTCATATGAGATCTATCTGCGATTCGGAAATGGGACGACAGTCGCTGTTTTAACCGTAGAGACCTATGTTTAGGAACTACCCTTCGGATGTGTACTTGAATTAGGAAACTGTTACAATATAACTAGTTTGACTAGATATATTATCTCTATATCAGGGTTTAACCCGTTGCGGGTATACCTTTATATTCTAGAACACCAAAGTGTTTTATTATATAAAGTTGATATTGAGATAAACACATTAGATGTGAATAACAGTATTTATATTTTGAATATAAATAAATCTCAAACATATGACATGACAAACAAATTGCTCAATCTGATTTAATCAGTTGAGACTTATAAGTGGCATTATTGTCTGGGACACAATTAAACAAGACTCGTATATCCACACTTTCGAAGAGTGGGTACTATGACAAATTTGATTATATTCAAATGATGTCTACGAATCTAGTTTATTGGGCAAAGTGCCCTAAAAACATTTTACTTGGTAAAAATGCAAGTGCCACCGATCTGTTAGCCCTCGTTCATAGTGACGTAAGTGGGCCATGTCTAGCAGGCTAGAGGTGGATATGAATGTTTCGTGACCATTACGGATGTGGCATCGCGTTATGGTTATATGTGTTTCTTTTGAAACACGGATCGGAAACTTTTGATTAAATCAAAGAGTTTCGACATGAAATAAACAAACAGATCAGCTAAAGTATTAAACCGTCACGGTTAGACCATGATGAAAATACTTAAGCAATAAGTTTCTCAAATATTTGAAAGAGTGTAATTTTCTTTCAATGAGGACTCCTCCCGGAACACGTCAATTTGACGGTGTGTCTGAACTGAGAAACCAAATTTTGTTGGACATGATAAGGTTAATCATTAGTCGCTCTGAGCTACCATTTCCTTCAAAGGATATGCATAAACAGTGCAAAACTTATTTTGAATAAGGTTTCATACAAAATCTATTTGACGGACTTCATATTAGATATAAACAGGAAAGAAACTGGGTTTTCACATTCCTGATGATTTGGGTATGCTAGGCATATGTTTGGATTATACCAAACTAGAACCCAAATCGCATAAGTGTTGGTTTCTATAATTAGTCCCAAAGAAAGTATAAGCAATGAAACACACAAGAATATACATGCAAAGCTTGAAGCATGGCGGAATCATACTTACAAAGCTTGTGACAAAATTGATGAAGAGAATCCTTGAGTCTTCAAGGTTGTAACTTTCGGCCAAGAGCAAGAGTGAGAGAAGCTTCAAGTCTTCTAGTATTCCAAGCTCCAAGGTTGTTTCCCTATCACCTCCTTTGATCCTTCCTTGTGCTAGCAAAAATGGAGAATGAAAAAAATTTTTCTGCCCTTGTTTGAAGCTCACGGCGTGAGCAAGGAGAAGAAGAGGAAGTTTGTCTTTTCAATTTTCTAATCTCTTTTTATTTGTTTCAAAAACGTGAGAAAGAAAAAGAAAAGGCAATGATGATATCTCATTTTCCAAAATGAATTTTTTATTAAAAAAACCCTTCAAAAACCGTGAAAGGTTTTCCCTCCAAAAAATCCATTAAATGGCCTTATAAACTTACATAGAGAATAGTGACAATGTATCATCCCATAAAGGTGACTAGATACATCCATCCACTAGTCGTGTCAAGTGATGAGACTTCGCGATGTGATTTGCGGGTCCCACTCGTTTCAAAATACGAATGTGTCCGCAAACACTTTCGGGCTCAATTTCGCTAATTCCGAATTAACGAATTTCCGTCGCGACGAGAATTAAATAATTACGCCTAGCGGAATTACTATTCAGATCGCTAACGAATTAATTCTAAATTAATTCGTTTGCCCGAATTAAAATCCGATTTTAATTCCGCGTCGAAATCTAATTTCGTTTAATATATCGAATATATTATTTTATCGATTAATTCCAATTAATCGTTCTCTCTCCTAATAAGGCATTTTATCCAAGATAAAGTTTCTCCGCAATTAATCCAAGATTAATAAAGTTCGAATCAAACATCATAGGTGAATCTTCAGGAAGCGACCCAAGAGATCTCCGGATATGTTGGCAGTAAATACGGTCGTCGGATAATCCGAACACGTACGTACCTCGTACTACGTTTTTACCGATTTACAAGACAAGGTTGGCTTCTAGCAAAGCGCCATGCCTACCCAATTCTCCAGAAATATTCTTATTGGAATATTAGATCTTTATCAAGCGTAGTATACCGTAGTATCGCGTACATCGATCCAGTATCGGACGATCACATGTTAGGCCTGGGGCTGGAAATGTGTCTGCCCCGTACGAAACATATATCGGACATCAAACAACTAGTCTCTTTAAATCGGACAATCCTGACCTGGTCATTGTCCCGACGGTTGCAACCTTTTATAGAGTACTAGTTCTGTATCCAGCGTGATCATCATCTCCATATGTCTGAAGTGATACTTCCATCTTGACATCACATCCAGTACACTACGATTCTCGATAAACCCAGAAGAGGTGTACACAGAACCGGTTAAAGCCCCGACCCCCAAAACCAAAGTTTACCGATTGTCGCAAGTACTAGCGATGCAAGTCTCAGGTTAAGACCATATACACCTACCCTGATGCGGCCTCCCATAGACACGCAGACATACTACCAATGGGATTCCGCGGGGTCTGTCCAGAGCGAAGCTGTTTTCCGTACCATCGGTAAAACACAACCTCCTATCGCACTTGCATAAGTATCCAATACTTAAATATATGAGAACTATGCCGTTGTGCCATCACAACTCGCACAAGTGCAATACTAGTCTATTCCGCATTATCGATGTCCGATCTCGATAATACTCCGACTAGGGATATTTAATGATTAAACCTTTTATATTGATACTGTCTCATATCATCTCAATACGGAACTAATCATATGGACTTTTGCCATTAATATATCAAAGTAAATAATTTTACAAAATGGCAAAAGGCAATTTCATTATCACATAGTTGATTTTGTACAATAATACAATATCATTTACAAAACAGTGACGCTATGGGTCATAATGTCTAACAATCTCCCACTTGGCCTATAGCCAGTCACTCAAGCATCTAATACCTGAACTATGGTATGTCGTTCAAACACATGCTGAAGAACAGCCTTCGTCAGCGGATCTGCAATGTTGTCATCCGATGCGACCTTCTCGACTTTTACATCGCCACGATGTATAATCTCCCGAATCAGATGGTAACGCCGAAGAACATGCTTGGATCGTTGATGAGACCTTGGTTCCTTAGCTTGTGCTATAGCCCCGTTATTGTCACAATACAATGGACGGGCTCAGCTGCTAACGGAACTACTCCTAATCCGATTAGGAATTTTCGGATCCAAACTGCCTCCTTTGCTGCTTCTGACGCAGATATACTCCGCTTCTGTTGTTGAATCGGCAACAGTATCTTGCTTGGAAGATTTCCAGCTCACTGCTCCGTTATTCAAACAAAAAATGTACCCTGATTGCGACTTGAAGTCGTCCTTGTCGGTTTGGAAACTTGCATCGGTGTACCCAGACACCTCAAGTTCTCCACCTCCATAAATTAAGAAAGCATCCTTAGTTCGTCTAAGATACTTAAGGATATTCTTAACTGCCATCCAGTGACCTTCACCTGGATCGGCCTGAAAGCGACTGCACATGCTCAAAGCATATGACACATCAGGTCGCGTACATATCATGGCATACATGATCGATCCGACTGCCGAGGCGAACGGTATCCGACTCATGTTATCTCTCTCTTCTTTAGTCTTAGGACACATGTCCTTAGACAGAAGGATACCACGTGACATTGGCATCAATCCCCTCTTGGATTGATCCATGTTGAATCGCTTCAACACTTTGTCAATATATGTACTCTGGGAGAGTCCAAGCAGCTTTCTAGATCTATCTCGGTAGATCTTTATTCCCAGAATAAAGGCTGCTTCTCCCAGATCTTTCATGGAGAATTTTAATGAAAGCCAAGCTTTCACCGACGTTAGCATGGGAATGTCATTGCCTATAAGCAATACGTCGTCGACATAAAGGACAATAAAAGTCAGTGCTCTCCCACTAACCTTCTTGTATACACAAGGGTCATCAGCGTTTGTACGAAATCATATTCTTTTATGATCTCATCAAAACGCTGATTCCATGACCGTGATGCTTGCTTCAATCCATAAATGGATCGATTTAACTTACAAACCTTGTTTGCAAGTCTAGGTACGATAAAACCGTCGTTGTTGCATAAAACATCCTCCAAAAGGTTTCCGTTAAGGAAAGCGGTTTTAACGTCCATCTGCCATATCTCGTAATCGAAATATGCAGCTATTGCAAGCATTATCCGAATGGATTTAATCATGGCAACGGGTGAGAAAGTTTCGTCATAATCAATACCATATTGTTGACGATACCCTTTGCTACAAGCCTAGCTTTGTACGTTTGCACGTTGCCATCCATGTCGGTCTTCTTCTTGAAGATCCATCTGCATCCAATAGGCTTTACGCCTTCTGGTGCATCAACCAGTGTCCAAACTTGGTTGGCATACATGGAATCCATCTCGGACTTCATGGCTTCTTGCCATAAAGCGGAATCAATATTCTGTATCGCTTCCTCATACGTAGCCGGTTCATTATCCTCAATAAGATTAATATCTACATGAGGCGAGATCAGGAACCCATACCTCTCAGGTACTGTCCTGACTCTCTCCGACCTACGCGGTCCTTGTGTATATGAAGATTGTGGTACAGACTCATCCCGGATGGTCTGTTTATGTTCCGTCGTTGATTCATTGCCAGGAACAGTATCACTACGATTTTCATCGAGCTCCACTTTCCTCCCACTTACCACTGCATCTAGGAATTCCTTCTCAAGGAAAAATGCATGTAGAGCAACAAATACTTTGTTCTCTTGTGGGTGATAGAAGTAATATCCTTTGGTTTCCCTAGGATATCCCACGAAAAGGCATTTATCTGATTTGGGTTCTAGTTTGGTACCTTCCAAACGTTTAACATATGCCCAGCATCCCCAAATCTTCAGGAAAGAGAAACCTGGTTTCCTCCTGTCCATATCTCATATGGAGTCTGTTCAACAGACTTTGACGGAACCTTATTCAATATAAGTACTGCACTGTTTAATGCGTATCCCCAGAAGGATATTGGTAGCTCAGTGCGACTCATCATCGACCTTACCATGTCTAACAAGGTACGGTTTCTCCGTTCAGACACACCGTTTAATTGCGGTGTTCCAGGAGGAGTCCACTGTGAAAGAATACCATTTTCTTTCAAGTAATCTTGAAACTCATAACTTAAGTATTCGCCACCACGGTCCGACCGCAATGTCTTAATACTCTTGCCTGTTTGTTTTTCTACTTCGTGTCGAAACTCTTTGAATTTCTCAAAAGTTTCCGACTTGTGTCTCATTAGATACACATAACCATAACGAGATGCATCATCCGTAAAGGTTACGAAGTAATGATATCCACCTCTAGCCTGGCTAGACATGGGCCCACATACGTCGCTATGAACGAGGGCTAACAGTTCTGTGGCACGTTCACCTTTACCACTAAAAGGTGATTTAGGCATTTTGCCTAAAAGACAAGATTCGCAGACATCATATGAATTAGGATCAAATCCGTCCAAGTACCCACTCTTCGAAAGTGTGGATATGCGAGTCTTGTTAATGTGTCCTAGACGACAATGCCACATGTAAGCTTCATCTTTTAGATTACTCCTTTTGAGCCTTTTGTTTGTTATTTTATGTTTAGGAGATTCATTTATATTCAAAATATAAAGGCCATTATTTGCAACGCAGTGCAAATTTCTGCATCATCTTTATATAAATAACACCCAGTGTTTCTAAATACAAAAGTGTACCCATGCTGGGTTAACAAAGATACAGATATGATATTCCTAGTCAAACTAGGTATATAATAACAGTTCAAAAGTTTAAGTAAATGCCCCGAGGGCAATTCCAAAACAAAAGTCCCTACAGCCAAAACAGCAACTGGAGTTCCGTTTCCGACTCGTAGATCAACCTCCCCTGAAGCCAGCATCCTGCTATTCTGCAGATCCTGCAAATCAGTACATATATGAGCAGCACAACCAGAATCAAAAATCCAATTTTTAAAACTAGAAGTAGTCATATTTATCTCAATAACAAACATACCAGAGGCTAGTGCCTTGCCTGCCTTGATATCCTCCTGTGTCCCTTGCCCATTCGGCAGTCACGTTTCCAGTGACCTTCTTGCCGCAGTTGAGGCAGACATCTTGAGACTTGTTCCTTGGCTTCCCAGAAGCTTTTGTCAACTTGCCTTTACCCTTGTTCTTATGTTTCTTCTTCCTCACCCCTCCAGTTGCTTGGGCCCAGCCTTGGCCTCTGAGAGGTCGATGCATAGTGCGCCTCGCGCTTGCCCCCTTTTTGGAGTTCTTTTTCAGACTCCTTCAAGATGGATAACAGCTCTCCAAGAGAGTCATCCGTGTCCATCAACTTGTAGTTGATTATGATTTGTTTCCAAGAATCAGGAAGTGACTGTAAGATCAAATCTACGGTCAGCTCAGCCTCCAAGACTATTCCCATATTGGCCAACTCATCAATATCGGCGATCATTTGAGCCCCGTGGGCCTCAACTGATGCGCCTTCAGTCATTCGGGCGCGGAAGAGTTTCTTCACCAACTCGTACCTCTCCATCCGCTTGTTGGAGCGGTGGAGATCTCGCAGTCTAGCCATCATATTATAAGGATCCAAGTCCCTATTTTGGCGACGAAAGTGCTGAGTCATCGAAGCTAACATAATAGCTTGAGCTGTGTCACAATCATTGCTGTGAGTTTTCCATAACTCCAGCTCAAGTGGGTCAGTGGGCTTAGGCGGGAGAGGTGTCTGTATAGTGTACAGCATCCTCTCAGCCCCAAGGACTATCCTAGGTTCATTTCCCAATCAGCGAAGTTTGTGCCCTTAAAGACATTGTCACCCATGATGATGTCTCGGACATTTACCTTGCTTGCCATCTCAACTACGATAGTCCAACTATCTAGTTAACGATAAAATGGGTACAGTCAAACTGTTACAAGAAAAAATAACAATGAATTAGTCCAACTAATTTTAATTAATAAACGAAATATTTTTGAAAGACGCGTAAGGCTAAGTATCTGAATGAAATTGCTCAATTCAATACTAGCCTCCCACTATTTTCATCAAGTCTCTAACCCTCTGTTGAGAACTCGGGAAATCCTATTTCCTAGTGGGCTAGGATCCCGTTAAATAACACACAACCTTGACTTTGGCCAACAGCTGTATGCTATTTAACTAGGTAGATCTCAAAGATCAATTGGATCCCATCCAATTCCTAGATCCGGTTAGGTGGACATCCAAGTCCAAAACATATGTATATTTACTTATGCCAATGTATCTAATACATTTTCCTAACCATATCCTCCGAATCATCTAGGCCTTGGCTTTGGCACAACAAACCTAATGATTCCGGTTAAGCGGGACCCATTGACAAGGAAAGTTTCGTAATCAATGTCGTTGGACAAGAAGTGATCTTGACTTTGGCCAACAAATCACAACTTGGACAAGACACCGATGTGGAACAAAACTCTCATGATTCAAGTACATCCTCAATTGACAAAGGTCTTGACTTTGGCCAACAAACCAATGCCAATTTTGGATCTTGAACAAGAATCATTCGATGGAAGGATAATCGCTTAATATAAATTGAGGGATTTTTGCGTAATTGGCAACCAATTTATTATCTTTGTTAGGTCTCATCATCATACACCCTTAAGCATGCTTCTAAAACATCATAAAGTGCGTAAAGTAAATTAATAGTGATATACGGATGGATATATAAAACAACTTGTTCCTAGAACAAATCACTCCCTTTCCTCTCCCCGCTAGCATATTCTACTTCTACCCAATTACATAATACAATAAGAGAAACCTCATTTACATTGAGGGGAATTAGGTGAGAAGAGAATACAAAGAGATAAAAGAGATAAGGCTGGACACGCAGGTCCAATTTATAAATTCTAAATTTACAATAATTTCTAAATTACCCTTTCCCTTCTAATATCCATCCGATATACACTATTCATTCATCACATACATATATATTCAATCAAGACATGCTATACAACCAATCAAATCCAATTAATTAGTCTTTGTTTAAGTGATCATCCAATGTTCAAACAATGGTTTGATTTTGCGCGAGTCCAACTCGTTTGAGAATAAGTACATAAGGTACGAATTCACGAATTATATCGAACTACCCGTTAAATCCAATTTAAGTCGTATTCAATACTAATTCAATTTATTTAATTCCAAATTAAATATTTACACTTTTAATGTGCTTTAAAGATTTAGATTCTAAATCTAATTCTAATTGGGTCTCCAAGCCCAACCAACATCCAATGTTTGTTTAATTAAAGTCCGATGGGCTTTCAATTGATTTATCAAGGCTTGGGCTTTGGTCAATGTGGGTCAAACCCAATTACCAAGCCCAAATAAGGAATCACCCTTAAATGCCATAAAATCAATTTCAAGCCCATAAGGCCCAATTAAACATTAAAGCCCATTTTACTATATTTGGACTTAATGGAGTGATTTAAGCCCAAATTGGATCCAATCCTTTTGGCTCAAATCTACTTGGCCCAACCAAGCCCATTATGCCCAAATATAATAATACAAGCCCAATTATACAATCAAGCCCATTAATTAAATTTTAATATTCCAAATTTTAAAATTCAATTAATTAAAGTGTAAATCCATGATTAATTCATTAAACCAAATATTTAAAAACATCAATTTAATTTATTAATCATCACTTGTTCAAAACACATGTCCAACATTTATTTGAACAAAAAATCAAGTCCTTTAACATGTCATGTTGCATTCGGCCAAGAGGGATTTTTGCGTTCGATTTTTTTTTCAATCCATTGAATCACTAATCTAAATCCCGTATACGTTTTAAGTCATCTAATGAACTTGCAAACAGAAAATTAATTCAGTGCAAGGACCTCCATTTTCGGTCAAGCAACAATTTTGGGGAAAAATCATCCAATGCATTTTTCTCAAAATTGATCATGTATTACATCATATATCATACATATAATCATGCTTAAGTCATCTAATAAACTTGTGCATGAAAAATTCCAACCAGTGGAAGCACCTCCACATTCGGCCAAGACAACCATTTTGGGGAAAAATCATCCAATGCATTTTTCTCAAAATTGATCATGTATTATATCATATATCATACATATAAGCATACTTTAGCAACAAATTTCACAAGAACATGCTTCAATCAATTTTCCCCAAATTAACCCTAATGTATTTCATGCTTAAACATGGCTCCATGATACCATTGTTGTTTCTATAATTAGTCCCAAAGAAAGTATAAGCAATGAAACACACAAGAATATACATGCAAAGCTTGAAGCATGGCGGAATCATACTTACAAAGCTTGTGACGAAATTGATGAAGAGAATCCTTGAGTCTTCAAGGTTGTAACTTTCGGCCAAGAGCAAGAGTGAGAGAAGCTTCAAGTCTTCTAGTATTCCAAGCTCCAAGGTTGTTTCCCTATCACCTCCTTTGATCCTTCCTTGTGCTAGCAAAAATGGAGAATGAAAAACAATTTTTCTGCCCTTGTTTGAAGCTCACGGCGTGAGCAAGGAGAAGAAGAGGAAGTGTGTCTTTTCAATTTTCTAATCTCTTTTTAATTTGTTTCAAAAACGTGAGAAAGAAAAAGAAAAGGCAATGATGATATCTCATTTTCCAAAATGAATTTTTTATTAAGAAACCCTTCAAAAACCGTGAAAGGTTTTTCCCTCCAAAAAAAAATCCATTAAATGGTCTTATCAACTTACATAGAGAATAGTGACAATGTATCATCCCATAAAGGTGACTAGATACATCCATCCACTAGTCGTGTCAAGTGATGAGACTTCGCGATGTGATTTGCGGGTCCCACTCGTTTCAAAATACGAATGTGTCCGCAAACACTTTCGGGCTCAATTTCGCTAATTCCGAATTAACGAATTTCCGTCGCGACGAGAATTAAATAATTACGCCTAGCGGAATTACTATTCAGATCGCTAACGAATTAATTCTAAATTAATTCGTTTGCCCGAATTAAAATCCGATTTTAATTCCGCGTCGAAATCTAATTTCGTTTAATATATCGAATATATTATTTTATCGATTAATTCCAAATTAATCGTTCTCTCTCCTAATAAGGCATTTTATCCAAGATAAAGTTTCTCCGCAATTAATCCAAGATTAATAAAGTTCGAATCAAACATCATAGGTGAATCTTCAGGAAGCGACCCAAGAGATCTCCGGATATGTTGGCAGTAAATACGGTCGTTGGATAATCCGAACACGTACGTACCTCGTACTACGTTTTTACCGATTTACAAGACAAGGTTGGCTTCTAGCAAAGCGCCATGCCTACCCAATTCTCCAGAAATATTCTTATTGGAATATTAGATCTTTATCAAGCGTAGTATACCGTAGTATCGCGTACATCGATCCAGTATCGGACGATCACATGTTAGGCCTGGGGCTGGAAATGTGTCTGCCCCGTACGAAACATATATCGGACATCAAACAACTAGTCTCTTTAAATCGGACAATCCTGACCTGGTCATATTGTCCCGACGGTTGCAACCTTTTATAGAGTACTAGTTCTGTATCCAGCGTGATCATCATCTCCATATGTCTGAAGTGATACTTCCATCTTGACATCACATCCAGTACACTACGATTCTCGATAAACCCAGAAGAGGTGTACACAGAACCGGTTAAAGCCCCGAACCACCAAAACCAAAGTTTACCGATTGTCGCAAGTACTAGCGATGCAAGTCTCAGGTTAAGACCATATACACCTACCCTGATGCGGCCTCCCATAGACACGCAGACATACTACCAATGGGATTCGCGGGGTCTGTCCAGAGCGAAGCTGTTTTCCGTACCATCGGTAAAACACAACCTCCTATCGCACTTGCATAAGTATCCAATACTTAAATATATGAGAACTATGCCGTTGTGCCATCACAACTCGCACAAGTGCAATACTAGTCTATTCCGCATTATCGATGTCCGATCTCGATAATACTCCGACTAGGGATATTAATGATTAAACCTTTTATATTGATACTGTCTCATATCATCTCAATACGGAACTAATCATATGGACTTTTGCCATTAATATATCAAAGTAAATAATTTTACAAAATGGCAAAAGGCAATTTCATTATCACATAGTTGATTTTGTACAATAAACAATATCATTTACAAAACAGTGACGCTATGGGTCATAATGTCTAACAATAAGTGCCTAATTGTGGGTTATCCTAGGGAAACCTAAGTATAGTACTTATACAACTCACTAGAGAACAATGTAATTATTGCTCACCATGCGGTTTTCCTAAGAGGAATACCTATATGCAGTGGTAAGTGGGAAGAAAGTAAAACTTGATGAAAATCAGAGTAATACTGTTCCAGGCACCGAGTCTTTAATGGAACACATATAGTTCATCAATGATGAAACTATACCAATAATCTTCGAAACACAAAACCGCGTAAGTGGGAGAGGGTCAGAAAACAACCTGGGAGGTATGGGTTTTTGATCTCACCTCGTAAAGATGTCAATCTTATTGAGGAACACGAACTGACTACGTATGAGGAAGTGATACAAGGTATCGACTCCCTATTATTGCAAAGTGTCATGATGTCCGAAATGGATCCCATGTATATCAACTAAGTTTGGATACTAGTTGATGTACCGCAAGGCATTGTGCCTATTGGTACTATATAAGTCTTCAAGGAAGACATACATGGATGGCACATACCAACGTACAAAGCTAGGCTTATAGCGAAAAGGTATCGTTATCAACATTATGTTGATTACAACGAAATCTTTTAATTTTTGTCATAGTTAAATCCATTTGGATAATGTTTGCTAATGCTGTATGTTTCATTCATGAAATATGGCAGCTGAATGCCAAAACCGCTTTCCTTAACGAAAACCTTTTGGAGGATGTTTACAACATCCTGACGATTTTTGTCGTACCAAAAATGAGCAAACAAGGTTTGCAGGTTTTTCGATCCATGTATGGATTGAAGCAAGCATTGAGTTCTTGGAATTATAGTTTTGATGTAATCATAATGGTATATGATTTAATTCAAAACGAAAATGATTCTTGTGTATATAAGGAGGTTAGTGGGAGCGCACTGACAATGAATGTCCTAAATAATGATGACATGTCATTTCTTGGAAATGATATTCCCATAATATAATCGGTGAAAGCTTGGCTTTCATGAAATTTCTCCGTAGAATTCTTGTGAGAAACAACCTTTAGTCTAGGAATAAAGATCTACTGGGATAGATTTAAAGTTATTAATACTCTCTGAGAACTCGTACATTGAAATAAATGTACACGACCCGGTGTCTCATATGCTTCGAACATATGGAGTCACAATCAGGCCAATCAAAGTGATAGTCATTGGATTGATGTTAAGAACATCCTTGAATATCTTAGAGGAACTAAAGATGCCTTCATGTACTATGGAGAATGAGAACTTTAAGTGACTGGATTCACCGCTGCAAGTTTCCAAACCGATATTAAACGACTATAAGTCGTAACAACAATATTATAAAGTTTGAATAACGAAACAATGAGCTCAAAATCTTCCAAGCAAGATACTGTTACCGAATAAACAACAAAAGTGGGTTATTGCTGCAGCTGAGGCAGCAATAGAAGCCTTCTGGATTGATAATAATCTAATTAGATTAGATATAGTTATGTTAGCAGCTGAGCTAGGCTACAGCGCAGACTAAAGAATTAATGGTCTCATCAACGATCCAGATATATACTTCATATATTCATCTGATTCGTTCGGATCATACATCGTGGCGATGTTATGATCGAATAAATCGCATCAGATGATAATCATGCAAATCCACTGACGAAAGCATTTTCTCAGCAGAAGTTTGAGCGAACCGTACATAGTTCGGATGTAAGACACTTGAGTGATTGGCTATAAGCCAAGTGGGAGATTTTTGGACATTTATGACCCATAGCATCACTATTTGTACAGATCATGGTGTTGTTGTACAAATTAACTATGTGACAAAGGAAATTGCTCTTTTATCATATATAATTAGATTACCAAGATGTATAAATGATAGAAGGTCTATATGATTAGTTCCGGATTGATAAGATATGAGACAGTATCAATCCAAGAAGGTTTAATCATTAAATATCCCTAGTCGTAGTATTATCGAGATTGGACATCGATAATGCGGAATAGACTAGTATTGCACTTGTGCGCGTTATGGGAGCATAACGGCATAGTTCTCATATATTTGGGTATAGTATACTCATGCAAGTGTATTAAGAGGTTGTGTTTACCGATGGTACAGGAAACAGCTTCGCTCTGGATTGACCCCTCGGAATTCCATTGGTAGTATGACTATGTGTCTATGGAAGTCCGAATCAGGGTAGGTGTATTTCGTCTTAATCTGAGACTTGTACCGCTAATATTTGCGACAATCAATATACTTTAGTTTTGGTCGTCCAGGGCTTTAACAGGTTCTGTGTACGCCTCTTTTGGGTATATTGAGAATCATAGTGTATTGGGTGTGATGTCGAGACGAAAGTATCACTCCAGTCATAGTGTAAATGATGATCACTTAGGATACGGAACTCGTTCTCTTATATGCTGCAGCTATCGGGATATTATGACTAGGTCATGTTTATCCGATTATAGAGACTAGTTACCAGAGATCTTATATGTGCTACGTACGGGGTAGACACATTTCCAGCCCCAGGCCTTGCACGTGACATCCGATGCTGGATCAAAATACGCAATACTACGTATAATACGCCTGATATAGATCATACATATTCCAGTAAGAATATTTCTGGAGAATTGGGTAGGCACGGTGCAATGCTAGAAGCCAACCATGTCATGTAAATCGGTAAAAAACGTAGTACTAGGTACATACGTGTTCGGATAGTCCGACGACCGGATTTACTGCCAACATATCCGGGGATCTCATGGGTCGCTTCCCGAAGATTCACTGATGACGTATGACTCGCACTTTATTAATCTGGGATTAATTATAAGAGAGAGAAAATTAATCTGGGATTAATTACGGAGATATTTTATCTGGGATAAAATATTATTTAAAGACAGAGAACGATTAATTTGGAATTAATCGATAAAATAATATATTCGATATATTATACGAAATTGGATTTCGACGCGGAATTGAAATTCGATTTTAATTCGGGCGAACGAGTTAATTTAGAATTAATTCATTAGCGATGTGAATAGTGATTTTGTTAGGCATAATTATTTAATTACGTCGCAACGGAAAATTCGTTAATTTGGAATTAGCGAACCCGAGCCCTGGGGTGTTTGCGGGCGCACTCACATTGCGAATTAAAGTGCGGCCAACAAGTCACATCAAGCGTCAAATCACTACTAAATAAAGTGATGGAAGTCACATCACTTTGAGTGAAGTGATGTCTAGTCACTTTTGATGTGAATAGTGATGTGGTAGTTGGATGGCATTAATTGTTTTTTGCCTTGACTTTTTGAAAGTGTAAAGTGTGTATTAGATACACAAAATTTCCAACAACCAAAAAAAAAACACTTATCACAATTTTCTTCTCACCTCTCTTCTCTCTCACGGCCTTGGGCCTTTTCTTCTTCCTATTTTCTGGTTTTACCGAGAATGAAGAAGAAACTAAAGGAAATTTTACGGCAAAATTTTCGGATTGCTAGCACGCTTTAAGAGTCATCCTAAGGTGATAGGGAACTAATTTCGTGAGCATGGAATACACAACTCAAAGTTTGGAGCTTGGAGGACACCATGGCCGAAAATGTTGGAGCACAAAATTCCTCAAATGCCGAGAGCTCAAGGAGGGAAAAGCATGAAGATTTTTGTTGTTCCTCACGTCGCAAAAGCCGATCGTTGTAAGTATGATTCCGCCATGCTTTTACGAGTATTCATACATATGTGTTTCATTGCTTGAATTGATCCTTGGGACTTAATAGAAACCCAACAATGGATAAAATATTATTTAAAGAGAGAGAACGATTAATTTGGAATTAATCGATAAAATAATATATTCGATATATTATACGAAATTGGATTTCGACACGGAATTGAAATTAGATTTTAATTCGGGCGAACGAGTTAATTTAGAATTAATTCATTAGCGATGTGAATAGTGATTTTGTTAGGCATAATTATTTAATTACGTCGCAACGGAAAATTCGTTAATTTGGAATTAGCGAACCCGAGCCCTGGGGTGTTTGTGGGCGCACTCACATTGCGAATTAAAGTGCGGCCAACAAGTCACATCAAGCGTCAAATCACTACTAAATAAAGTGATGGAAGTCACATCACTTTGAGTGAAGTGATGTCTAGTCACTTTTGATGTGAATAGTGATGTGGTAGTTGGATGGCATTAATTGTTTTTTGCCTTGACTTTTTGAAAGTGTAAAGTGTGTATTAGAACCAAAATTTCCAACAACCAAAAAAAAAAACACTTATCACATTTTCTTCTCACCCCTCTTCTCTCTCACGGCCTTGGCCCTTTTCTTCCTCCTATTTTCTGGTTTTACCTAGAATGAAGAAGAAACTAAAGGAAATTTTACGGCAAAATTTTCGGATTGCTAGCACGCTTTAAGGGTCATCCTAAGGTGATAGGGAACTAATTTCGTGAGCATGGAATACACAACCCAAAGCTTGGAGCTTGGAGGACACCATGGCCGAAAATGTTGGAGCACAAAATTCCTCAAATGCCGAGAGCTCAAGGAGGGAAAAGCATGAAGATTTTTATTGTTCCTCGCGTCGCAAAAGCCGATCGTTGTAAGTATGATTCCACCATGCTTTTACGAGTATTCATACATATGTGTTTCATTGCTTTTATTGATCCTTGTGACTTAATAGAAACACATATGTATGAATAAAATGTGTTAAGTGTGATCTCGGTGCTTGACATCCTCTACGGTAGTCAAAGTGGGCCCAATAGAGGATGAGGTTGAGATCACGGTGCTTGACATCCCTGCCACTTTCACTTTACTATTGGGGAGGCCATGGTTTCACAAGCTTGGGGGCGTGCCCTCCACTTTGTACCAGGTCATTAAGTTTCTGTATGGTGGGGAGATCATCACCATCAGAGCTGAGGTAGACAATGTTGTAGCCGCTTTGGAGATACAGCCTTTCACGAGGTTCCAGATGGCGGCAAACTTTGAGGAGTGGGTGGATCATAAGGTGGCTAGGATCATGAAGAAGATAAAGTTCGAGCCGGGCACGGGTTCGAGTGTTAAAGGAGCACTGCCAGACTTCAAGGGGCAAACCACTAAGAGAGGATTGGGATACAAATCCGACGAGGATAAGCCGAAGACTAAGAAGAAAGGGTTGAAGCTGACAGAGTACTTCGTGAAAGCTACGGGGTATCAAGGAGAGCCTGAACCAGTGGAAGTCAACGGGATCATGGTACCAGGATTTGATATCTTTCAGGCTATGATGGGCAAGGAGTCGCTGGCAGAAGAAGTTTCAAATGAGGAAGACAAGTGGGAATAGGAGCTGATGCGTTAGTGTTGGAAATAATTACCAAGCCCAAGATCAACAAGAACAAGCAAAATATATAAATACATGAATGAATTAATTGAAGTATGGCGGAATCATACTCACAATACTTGAAAATGGATGCTAAGATGATGCGAAATTCCTC
>SKCR01025954.1:0-19534 GCA_019454045.1 Zanthoxylum bungeanum | reverse complement strand
TCATTTCGTTTTGAATTAAATCATAAAGCATTATGATTACATCAAAACCATAATTCCAAGAACCTAATGCTTGCTTCAATCCAAACATGGATCGAATAACCTGGAAACCTTGTTTGCTTGTTATGGTACGACAAAACCGACAGGATGTTGTAAACATTCTCCAAAAGGTTTCATTTTCAGGAAAGCGATTTTCCCGTTCAGCTGACATATTTCATAAATGAAACATGCAGCATTAGCAAGCATTATCCAAATGGATTTACCGTGGCAACAGGTAAAAGGTTGAATCGTAATCAACACAATGTTGATAACGATACCTTTCCGCTAAAAGCCTAGCTTTATACGTTGGTATGTTGCCTTACCACGTATGTCTTCCTTGAAGACTCTTATAGTACCAATAGGCACAATGTCTTGCGGTACTATAAATAGTATCTAAACATAGTTGGTATACATGGAATCCATTTCGGATTATATGGCACTTTGCCATAATAGGGAGTCGATACCTTGTATCACTTCCTTATACGTAGTCAGTTGGTATACCTCAATAAGATATACATCTTTATGAGGTGAGATCAAAAACCCATACCCCAGGTTGTTTTCTGACTCTCTTCGACTAACGCGGTTTTTGTGTATTCAAAGATTATTGGTATAGTTTCATCATTGATGAACTATTTATGTTCCATTAAGGAATGGGTGCCTAGAATAGTATGACTCCAATTTTTCATCAAGTTTTACTATCCTCCCACTTACCACTGCATATCGGTATTCCTCTTAGGAAAACCGCATGGTGAGCAACAATCTAATTGTTCTCTTGTGAGTTGTATAAGTACTATATTTATGATATCCCTAGGATAACCTACAATTGGCACTTATCCAATTTGGGTTTTAGTTTGGTATCATCCAAACATATGCCTAACATACCCAAATATTTAGGAATGAGAAACCCGATTTCTTTCCTGTTCATATCTAATATGAAATCTGTCAAACAGATTTTTATGGATCCTTATTCTAAATAAGTTCTGTATTGTTTATGCGTATCCGTTGAAGGAAATGGTAGCTCAGAGCGACTCATGATTAACCTTATCATGTCCAACAAAATTCGGTTTATCTTGTTCGGACACACCGTCAAATTGACGTGTTCCGAGAGGAGTCCTCAATGAAAAATACTATACTCTTTCAAGTATTTGAGAAACTTATTACTTAAGTATTTTCAGCATGGTCTAACCGTGACGGTATAATACTTTAGCCAATCTGTTTGTCTACTTCGTGTCGAAACTGTAAAAGTTTCCGATTTGTGTTCTTCAAAAGAGACACATAACCATAACGCGATGCCACATCCGTATAGGTCACGAAATATTCATATCAACTTCTAGCCTAGCTAGACATTGGCCCACTTGCTTCACTATGAACTAGGGCTAACAGATTGGTGGCATTTACACTTTTACCAAGTAAATAGTGTTTTAGGCACTTTGCCCAATAAACTAGATTCGTAGACTTTATTTGATTGGAATCAAATTAGTCCGAGTACCCACTCTTCAAAAGTGTGGATATACAAGTCTTGTTTAATTGTGTCCCAGACAACAATGCCACATATAAGTCTCTTCTGATCAAATCAGTTTGAGCTGTTTGTTTGTCATGTTATATGTATGAGATTTATTTATATTCAAAATATAAATTCTGTTATTCACATCTAATGTGTTTATCTTAATATCATCTTTATATAATAAAACACTTTAGTGTTCCAGAATATAAAGGTTCACCCGCAGCAGGTTAAACACTGATATAGAGATAATGTTTCTAGTCAAACTAGTTACATTATAACAGTTTCTAAATTTAGGTATAAACCCGAGGGTAGTTCCTAAAATAGGTATCTACGGTTTAAACAGCGATTTTCGTCCCGTTTCCAATCCGCAGATTAATCTCAACTGAAGTCAGTATCCTGCTCATAGCAGATTCTGAACATCAGTATGCATTTATGTACCACACTAAGTATTTAAAATCTAATTTTAATACTAGTAGTGAACATAATTTTGACAAACATATTTGAAGTCAGAGCCTTGCCCCGTCTTCATTTCCTTCATGTCTGCTTTGTCCAAATGGCAGTCACGCTTCCGCGATCCCGTTTGCCTTAATTAAGCAGAAATTTTAGGATATGTCATTTTTCTTCCCAGAAGAATATAATGATTTTGCCTTTGCCCTTTTTCACATTCCAGTAGCCTTTGGCCAAGCCTCGGGTTTCTAGAATATCGAAGTAAGGTGTGCCTTGCGCTACTTGCCTAATGCAAACTCTGACTTTGTCTCATTGAGAATAATCATTAACTCTCCAAGAGTTATGTATTGCAATTTAGTACTTCTAAGATCTAAAATAAATCTATGAAGATCCTTCAATTTCATTATCATACTTTAAAGATCTAATCCCTAGTTCTGATTCAGAAATTAAGGAGTCTACTGCGACAAGCTTAATGGATTAAGCACTAAAGTTATCATCACATAAATCTTCCAAAGATTATGCTCTACTATTTTGCTTAACTCCGGGCTTAGGCATAATATGTTATTTTATCAAATAAAGTAGCTTATTTTTCCAGGACCATCCTGAAATTTATTCCCAATTTTGAAAATTAAACCATTTAAATACATTTTCCCTAAGATTTTGTTTTAAATGTTAATCTTTCAATTTTATCTTGATTTTAATAGTCCAACCATTTAATCAACGATTTAGGTACTATTTAATATAATGATTACTATAGTCCAACTATTTAATCAACTATAATTAATAGATCAATTATATTGATTACTATAATCCAATTATAAAATCAACTATAAATGAATTGTTTGAAAACCATCCAATTGTTTATTAAAACAACGATTTAAATATTAGTCCAACTAACATTTAATTTATTTGACGAATGTTATTTTTTTGAGCGCGTATGGCAAGTAATTAAACGAATATTGCAAATTCAATTCTTGCCTCCCACTATTTTTCGGCGAGCCTCTAACCCTCTGTCGAGTACTCGGGAAACCGTGTTTCCTAGCGGGCTAGGATCCCGTTAAATATCACACAATCTTGACTTTGGCCAACAAATTGTATTATAATTAACTAGGTAGATCTCTAAGATCGATTGGATCCAATCCAATTCCTAGATCTAGTAGGGGGACATCCAAGTCCGAAACATATATCTTATATATGCCAATATATCCAATATATTGCTTAACCTTTTTCTTCTGAATCAACTAAGCCTTGACTTTGGCACAAAAAACTTAGTGATCCCAATTAAGCGTGACCCATTGACCATGGAAAGCTTCGTAATCAATGTCGATGGACAAGAAGTGGTCTTGACTTTGGCCAACAAACCACAACTTGGAGAAGACACTGATATGGAACAAAGCTCTCGTGATTCAAACACATCTTCGACGGACAAATGCCTTGACTTTGGCCAACAAGCCAATGCCAGTCTCAGATCTTGAGTAAGAATCACTCAATGGAAGGAAAAACGCTTAATATTTTGCGAGGGTTTTTCGAGTGCAAATTGGCAACCAATTTATTATCTTTGTTAAGGTCTCATCATCATACACCCTTAAACATGCATTCTAAACACATAATAAAGCGCGTATTAATAAAGTAATAATGATATGCGGATGGATACTTTACACATTGATCCTAGATCAAATCTCTCTCTTTCTCTCTCCCGCTAGCACAAGTATAACTTCTACCTGTTACACTACACTTCTAACGAAACCTTATTTACATTGAGGGTAATAGGTGAGAAGAGAATACAAAGAATAAGGAGGTAATAATGCTGGACACGCAGGTCCAATTAATAAATCAAATTTATTACAACAATTTCTAAAATTGTCCCACCCATCTAATATCCATATGATATACATTATTCATGCATCGCAACCATGTATTCACACAAGCATGTTATCAATCAATCTAATCAAATTAATTAATCTGATAATTAGTGACCATCCAATGTTCAAACAACGATTTGATTTTACGCGAGTCAAACTCGTTTTGCCAATAAATACTCAAAGTATGAATTCTCGAATTAAATTAAGCTACATAATTAAATCCAATTCAATTTGTATTTAATACTAATTCGCTATTTAATTCCAAATTAAATATTACACTTTATTAATAAACCTTTTACGATTTAAATTCCAAATTTAATCGTTACGGGTCTCAAAGCCTGATTAACGTCCAACATCAATTTAATTCAAGTCCAATGGGATTTTAATTAATTTCTTAAGGCGTGGGCTTTTGGTCAACTTGGTTCAAACCCAATAACCAAAGCCCAATCCGGGAATTACCCCATAAGCCCATAAATCAATTTTGGCCCATTAGGCCCAATTAAACTTTAAAGGTCCATTAGTCGCATTTGGGCTTTATGGAGGCGGTTTTGGGCCCAATTGGATCCAACCAATTTAGAATAAACCCAACTTAGTACAACCAAGCCCAATAAGCCCAATAACAACTTTCAAAGCCAATTTCCAAAATTAGGCCCAACATAATTAAATCACAAAAACCCAATTTCATAATTTAATTACATAAAGTGTATAACATAATTAATTACCCAATTAACATTTCTAAAACATCAATTAGCCTAATTAATCATGCTCTTTAACATTAAATCATGTCCAACACAATTTATCAAAAATCAAACCCAATACATGCATTTAAAGTCTCGGCAATGGTAGGGAATTTTAAATCGATTTCGATTTCAATCCAATTGAATCCACAATCAATATTAAATCAACATTCCCGAATGATTCAAGTCATTGAATGATCAAAAATCAAAAAATTCCAAGACAAAATAGGGCACATTGTATTCGGCCAAGCCTTAACAAATTGGGGAAAATTGTTCCAAATCTATTTTCATGAAATTGATCCAATCAATATTCAATTAAACATGTTTTAAGCATACTTAAACATCCAATTTAATCAAATCATGCTCAAAAACATTTTACCCAAATTTTAAGCCCTAACAACTTTCATGCTCAACCTTGCTCATATACCATTGTTGGTGTTTGCTAAGGTCCCAAGATCATTAAACAAGCATGAAACAAGTGTGAATACATTCAAGGAGTTGCGGAATACTCACATCGATCGGTTGAGCGACGCGGCAACGAACAAAACTTAAAATTCTGCTCACTGCATGTCACGGCAGTGGCTGTGTGCAGTCCACTGTTTTCGGCCATTGGAGGTTCTTCGTCAAGCTCCAAGCTTCGTCAAATGATTCTAAGCTCATGGGTGGACTTCCCTATCACCTACGCATGTCTCTCAGAGTGCTAGCTCTCGATGATTTTTCCGTAAAATCATCGCATTTTGCTTCCCATTTTCTCCTTGGCTCACGGCAGTGGACTGCCAAACCAGTGAAGAAATTTGCCCACCATGGGCGTGAGATGAAGAGAGAAAGAGAGAAGAGAATTGTGAGTGTTGTTTGCCAAAAGTGTATCTAATACACATTTGTTAATTTCAAATTCATTTAGCATGAATTTGGCTTTCAAAAAGTCAAGCCTTAATGGCTCCAACCACACACATCACTTCATCAATCCATCAATCAATGAATAGTGACTGGCATCAATCACTCAAAGTGAAAGATATCTATCACTTGATTGACGAATGAAGTGACGCTAGAAGCGACTAGCAATTTGACGCTTGATTTGACTTGCGTGCCGCACTCGAATTCGAAATACGAATGCGCTCGTAAATAATCCCGGGCTCGGGTTCGCTAATTCCAAATTAACGAATTTTCCGTTGCGTCATAATTAAATCTAATTTAATTAAATAATCATGCCTAGCATAATTACTATTCATATCGCTAACGAATTAATTCTAAATTAATTCGTTCGCCCGAATTAAAATCTAATTTTAATTCCGCGTCGAAATCCAATTTCGTTTAATATATCGAATATATTAATTTATCGATTAATTCCAAATTAATCGTTATCTCTCTTTAATTGATATTTTATCCCAGATAAAATATCTCCGCAATTAATCTTAGATTAATTTTCTCTATCATCTAATTAATCCCAGATTAATTAAAAGTGCGAGTCATACGTCATTGGTGAATCTTCGGGAAGCGACCCATGAGATCCCCGGATATGTTGGCAGTAAATACGGTCGTCGGACTATCCGAACACGTAAGTACCTCGTACTACGTTTATACCTATTTACAAGACAAGGTTGGCTTCTAGCAAAGCGCCATGCCTACCCAACGCTCCAGAAATATCCTTACAGGGATAAAGGATCTATATCAGGCGTAGTATACGTAGTATTGCGTATGTCGATCCAGTATCAGATGATCACGTGCTAGGCCTGGGGCTGGAATTGTGTCTGCCCCGTACGAAGCACATGTCAGATGTATGGTGACTAGTCTCTATATCGGATAAACATGACATTGTCATTTTATCCCGATGACTGCAGTACTTAAGAGTACTAGTACCGTATCCTACGTGACCATCATCTCCATATGACTGGAGTGACACTTCCGTCTTGACATCAAACCCAAGACACTACGATTCTCGATATACCCAGAAGAGGCGTACACAGAAACCGGTTAAAGCCCTGGACGACCAAAACCAAAGTATATTGATTGTCGTAAGTATTAGTTGTGCAAGTCTTAGGTTAAGACCAAATACACCTACCCTGATTTCAAACTTCTATAGACACATAGTCATACTACCAATGGAATTCCGAGGGGGTCTTTCCAGAGCGAAGCTGTTTCCCGTACCATCGGTCAAATACAACCTCCTATTACAATTGCATGAGTATTGTAGGCACTGCTTTTTTTTACACATAAGTCCCTATGATGAGTCTCATTTTGGAGACACTACCTTTTAAGTCACGGAGGTCACGGAAAACGGACATCGGAAGGGGGAATTCAGAATAAACAAGTTCACTGTCTTCGTTGGTGCTGCGTTCGTTACTTCGTTCGAACGTCAGGCAGATTGCGGACGTTCGTGCCACGTTCGAATTGGCGTTCGAACGGAGTCGGTATTTCTGGTTTTGCTGCTAGCCTCACATCTAGCCCAATTAGCCCCCCAAAGCCCATAAAACACATCCCAAATTAAATAAATAAATATTAATTAAAACATTAACTAAATAAGATAATAATTAAATTAATTAAATAATTAAATAAAACATATACCAAACATAAAATAAACAATTACCAACTTAAACTAAAATCATGCCTAATTTAAATAATTCAAATACTAAAATTAAAATAAGATATGCCTAATTAAAATCATTCTAACCAATTAAAGCCAATCATATAGTTGACTTCCTAATTCAATAAGATATCCACCAATTTAGATTAGTGACTTCCTATTTAAAATATTTTGTCCCCCCTCAATCTTGTATATACCTTTCCTATCACTCATAATTTGGAAACTAGATCTCTTCCTTATGAGACAAGGGCAACCCCTAGCTCTCTTCTATATAAACATGCACTAACCTAGCCAACCCCAGCTCTCCACACTCCATCATTACCGAATTACAGCAGCCCCAAAACTGCCCCTGAAATCAGTCCCAAACAGCACCCTAAACACACACCAAAACAGTCCCCTAAATTACCAAAAAAAGTAACCAAAACATCCCAAAAATAGTAACTAAAATACAGCAGCAAAATAGTAGCAACGGCAGCGAATCGGAGTCAAAAAGCGCAGCAAAAGATAGAGAACGACAAATCAAAACAGTAAGACAACGAACGAGAACAGTGACCAGTGAACCAGAAGAGTTGCGAGCATCCACCCTTCCGACAATCGTGTACTGTACATCCGAGTGGTGATTTAAAAGGTTAGACCTGAGGGCACTTTTTCATTAGTTTATATTCGTTTCTTTTATTATTGAATTCTATTCGCATGAGAGTCGTTTATGGATGCATGTTGTGGCTTGAATGAAATGGAAGAGTGTCGTCTCTTGTGGTATATAGGATGGAAACCCAGACGTAAATTCCGTAGCCGAATCCGAATGGACAGTAGTGCGGTTTGTACTTGGGATACAACTCCACGTACCACTTGAGTAAACGACACATTTTCTTGTTTTGTGTTGCTTTGGTTTATCTATTTCTTGTTACTTAAATTCTGTATGTCGCTTATTTGTGTATGATTCAATCGAGCGCATGGGCTTAGTAAGTGGAATGAAAGATCCCCTATGGGGAGGGGTTAAAGCCCTTTACCACGATGCTTAGCCGCGCCGGTTGACGTGTGTTCGGTTGGATGTAATATGTGTTCAATCGGGCATACTTAGTTTGATATGATTGTCTTTATGTTTGTATGCATGATTTGATGTGACGCGCATGGGCTTAGTATGTTGGTCTAAAGGTCCTCTATTTGAGAGATCAAGAGCCCCAAAAGGCCACTTTACGGCAGTACTTCGCCCCGCGCCCCTTTATTTTGTTGTTTATGTATTGCGTCCCATTTCATGCATCAGGTCTGTTCCCGTTCGAATGCGTTTACGAACGCAATTCGAACGCGCATGGATTTTTCCTTATCATGCATCAGGTCTCATCTCCGTTCGAACACGTTCACGAACGCCATACGAATGTGAGCATTCTGTTTCATTTCTGTTCGAATGCATTCACAAACGCCACACGAACGTGAGTATTCTGTTTCATTTCCGTTCGAACGCGTTCACAAACGCCATACGAATGTGTGCATTCTATTTCATTTCCATTCGAACGCGTTCACAAATGCCATATGAACGTGAGCATTCCGTTTCATTTCCGTTCGAACGCGTTTACAAACGCTACTCGAACGAGAACCTTCTGTTTACCGTTCAAACGCGTCTACAAACGCTACACGAATGCACACGGTAAACAGATCCTCTTGCATCACGTTACGAAATGTCCATCTTAGCATATGGTTACCCATTTGTACGCTATGCGTTTGTATTACCTCTCTAGTTGTCTATTTCTGTTATGCACCTACAATATTATTTGTCGTCATTTTGATTTCCTTTTCATTACACGCAAATGTTACCATGACTGTTTGTGTTTATATTTACATGAATGATTGAATTCTTATGACGTTATGTGCTTGTTGTTGCAAAGGCCTACTTTTGAGCATGTGAATTTGGCAATAAGATTTGGTTTCATGTATGTTAGATGTAAACTATACTTTCACATGTGAATCTAGGATTGTGTTGCACTTGGAAATATATGTCATAGGCTTGGTTGGATTATTGTATAAATCTTTACATTACAAGTTGCATAAGTAAGGGACCATTCCGAACCCATGGTTTGAGGTCTTCCCTTGCGAGGGGTGAGTGCGGCCTTAAATCTTTGTCCCGGTTCACACCGGGTGGCGACTCCCTTATTCTCCGTTTAGTCCTCCGTTGGCTATTCCGTACTCCCAACTAGGCCCCCGAGCCTGGAACAACATTGCGTCGCCCAGATTTCTGTGCGTTCCCACAGTCTGGTGACTCCACTGGGGATAGAGAATCGGCCCCGAAATAATGCCTTGTAATGTATAGATTTATGCTTTAATTAACCGTGTCTACAAATGTGTGAAATGAGGGTTGTAATCAAAGGCATTTTGAGGCTAGGTAATGGTTTGATGTCTTTCCTTCACTCACTACCTTTCTAGAAGGAAAAGCTGTGAAGGCACCTAGATAGCCATCTACTCGTAGCCTATTGTGATGGGCTAATTTGGAGGACTCGTTGTTTATTTATTCCTGACACCAAGCGATAAGAGCCTAAGAGGCTTGGGTATTTAAGTGAGCCTCGCTCCACCTTCCCTCTGGGGAATCTACAACGGGAAATCCATTTGACAGTCTGTCACACACCATAGCTCATTGGCACGTACCTTAGTGTATAAAAAAGGGTGTGCTCACTTGGTTGCTCGAACCCTTGATTGGGGAGACCTAGTTGTGGGCCATCCTTCGCCGATGAGAACCTTTGTCCATACTCCCACGAACCCATGCGTAGACCGGGTTGTATAGCCTATAACAAATATTTCCTTGTGCTTTTGGACCATTATCATTTGGATGAATTGGACTCTTCGTCAAAAATGCGAACTTGCTGGGCCATTTAAACTGGGGCAGGTTCGTATCTTATGACAATTAGGCCCAAAGCTTCTGAAATGATGGTGGGCCACACGGTAGAAGTTATTATTTTATGTTTATAATATCTTCCTTGTATGCTTATGTTTGGGAACATTGCTATTTGAATCCATCTGGGTCTTTTGTCATGAGATATGGGCTTGTTGGGCCATTTAAACTGGGACAAGAACATATCTTATGACGATTGGGCCAAAAGGCTTCTAAATAACAATGGGCCATTTTATGATTGTGTTCGGAATATTATCATTTGGATTTAGTTGGGCTCTTTGCCATAAGACATGAACTCGTTGGGCCATTTAAACTGGGACGAGTTCACTCCTATGACAGTTAGCCCAAAAACTTCTAAAATGATGATGAGCCGATTTGTGTGAAAATTTTAATGAGTTGATATATTTCTTGTATCGCATGCATATCGTGCATCCCATGTACCCCATGCATACATATATCATGTTAACCCTTGTGTTCTGAAAGCCATCATAGATTCCCGTTGGGTTAGAAAAAAGGGAAGACTCACCAAAATACTGAGAACAGACATGAGTGAATCAGATATTGAGGTATCCCGGATAGATCAGTTGGAGAATGGTTTCGCCAAGATTACTGAACAGTTGCAAGCCTTGACCACTGCCATGAAAGATATGGCTGTGCCCCGTGCTGGGGGAAATTCTGAGAATGTAAGGCGCGAAGAGCCTCCGGTCAGATCGGGGGATGATGTCCCCACTTATGATGATGACATAGCAGAGTATGCAACAGGCAAATTGATTGGGTCTCAGACAGAATTTCAGAAGCTTCGGGGTCAGGTTGAAACAGTTACCCGCAAAATGAGGGGTAAACATGAAGAGTTGTTAGATTATGAGGCAATGACCTTCGGAGAACAGCTGCCAGCTCAGTTTAAAATGCCCGACATGGCCAAGTTTAATGGGAATGGAGACCCAAGAGTCCATCTGCAGCAATATGTCTCAGTCATGAGTTCAGTGGGCCTATCACAGCGCCAAGGCCAAAAGATGTTTGGGATGTCACTTGAGGGGGCACCTGTGGTTTGGTATCATAGCCTTGAGAAGAAGGTTAAGGAAGATTGGAGGGAACTAGCTGATGCTTTTCTGAAGCAGTATGTCACAGACTTAGAAATTGACTTGTCACTCCGTGATTTGGAAAACACTAAGTAGAAGCCAGAGGAAAGTTTCAAAGAGTATGTGGATCGCTGGAGAAGCCAGCTTTTGAAAATGTAGACTCGGCCTTCAGAGAAAGACCAAATTAAGATGATTATCAAGGGCACCAAGCCCTCTATTTATGGTAAGCTGAGGAGAATGACTTCGATGATTTCTGATTTTCGACAGTTGAGGGAAACTGTCATGTATATTGAGGAAGAGGAGGCTGAAAACAACAAGTTTTATGGCCAGAATAAAAGAACTTTTGGGGGGCCTTCTGAGACAAAGCCCGCTACTGCCGAAGTCGCTGCCATCAGAAACCGGCAATTCTCCAACCTTGGTAGACCTTTGTCGAAGGTGTTTGAAAAGTTACAGGGACAAGGAATCTTGAAACCCTTAGAAGGCAAGACACTTCCACACCCCCCACCACCACACATAAATGTGAACCTTTATTGTCACTTCCACCAACTACATGGTCATGACACCGACAACTGCACCCGCCTTAGGCATGAAATTCAAGATCTCATAGATTCCCATAAAATACCCAACCCATGAAAAGAAACCATCAACCACCAAGCTTCTTACATGGATGACAGTGAAGAACCATAGGCCGAGGAAGAAGGCAGTGCTGCGGATGATGGAGATGTTCCTCCTAGTCTATTTGATCCAGTTTTTTAAATGCATTGATTTTTGTACTTTTTCGAACTCTTTTCCTCAACAATAATAAGACGTTCATTTTGCTGAAACTCTTCTGCAATATGAGTATATTTGAGAAAAGCATTCAACCTTGGTACTATGGAATCCAGTGATGAACACGGGGAACCTTCGAAATAAGCAAACAGAAAAGATAAGATAGACATTCAGAAATTGGGAAATAGAGCCAATGAAGATATCAGACTTGGAAGGGAATTAGTTCACCGAGCCGATCAACGTAGACAGATTGAAGAAATAGCTTGGCTGAGGAAGAGAAGGCTAATCAGTCACCAAGAGAATTAACGGAAGACCTAACCCGTTGGGATAGGAACATTCATGCATGCATACACGCAACGCATTTTGCATCCTTTCGTGTTTGTTCTGTTTTGTAATAACAGGTTTCAAAGGAGAAAAAAGAAAGCGCCGAATGCAAGCCAACCAGAAGCAGTAACAGTACAATGTCACAATCTTCAGGAATGAATCACATGGGCGAGGACCATATCATCAGTATCAGTTTGGGATGAATCCCGAGGGTCGAGGCCCATCAGTATCAGTCTGGGGACGAAGCCCATAATCAGTAGCAGTTAGGGCCGAGGCCCACATCAGCATCAGTTTAGGGCAAGGCCCACAACAGCATCAGTTTGGGGCGAGGCCCGTATTAGCATCAGTATCAGTCTTTCCGGGTATGGCATTCTGGGGGTGAGGCCCACATCACTTCAGTATCAGCATTGCCGGGTATAGCATTCTGGGGGGCGAGGCCCACATTGGATCGGATTAGTTTCTGCCGGGTATGGAATTCTGGGGGCGAGGCCCGCATCACAACAGATCAGTTCTGCCGAGAATGGCACTCCGAGAATGGAGATATAGTCCGGGAATGGACAGTTCAAGAATGAACAAGCCGAGAATGGCAATCCAAGAATGGAGCAGAGTTCAAGAATGAACAAGTCGGAAATGACACTCCGAGAATGGAGATATAGTCCGGGAATGGACAGTTCAAGAATGAACAAGCCGAGAATGGCAATCCAAGAATGGAAATGCAGTTCAAGAATGAACAAGCCGAGAATGGCAATCCAAGAATGGAGCAGAGTTCAAGAATGAACAAGTCGGAAATGACAATCCGAGAATGGAGATATAGTCCGGGAATGGACAGTTCAAGAATGAACAAGCCGAGAATGGCAATCCAAGAATGGAACACAGTTCAAGAATGAACAGGCCGAGAATGGGACTCCAAGAATGGAAGCACGGTTCAGGAATGGACCACCTCACAGTAACAGTTCGAGAATGAACACCTCACAGTAACGGTTCGGGAATGGACCACCTTACAGTAACGGTTCGAGAATGGAACACATTACAGTAACGGTTCGGGAATGGACCAACTCACAGTAACGGTTCGAGAATGGACCAAATCACAGTAACGGTTCGAGAATGGACCACCTTACAGTAACGGTTCGGGAATGGACCACCTCACAGCAACGGTTTGGGAATGGACCACATCACAGCACGGTTCGGGAATGAACCAGGGTTCGCAGCACCTCACCATCCAAATCAACTCAACTCAACACATGGTAAGTCAAGTGGTAGCTGGCGAGCTAGGTAAGTGAAAATGCATTGCACAACTTTGATAGGATTGTCACTGTTGCACATTACACAAGTCCCATCAAAGGGGGGCGACTGTAGGCACTGCTTTTTTTACACATAAGTCCCTATGATGAGTCTCATTTTGGAGACACTACCTTTTAAGTCACGGAGGTCACGGAAAACGGACATCGGAAGGGGGAATTCAGAATAAACAAGTTCACTGTCTTCGTTGGTGTTGCGTTCGTTACTTCGTCCGAACGTCAGGCAGATTACGGACGTTCGTGCCACGTTCGAATTGGCGTTCGAACGGAGTCGGTATTTCTGGTTTTGCTGCTAGCCTCACATCCAGCCCAATTAGCCCCCCAAAGCCAATAAAACACATCCCAAATTAAATAAATAAATATTAATTAAAACATTAACTAAATAAGATAATAATTAAATTAATTAAATAATTAAATAAAACATATACCAAACATAAAATAAACAATTACCAACTTAAACTAAAATCATGCCTAATTTAAATAATTCAAATACTAAAATTAAAATAAGATATGCCTAATTAAAATCAATCCTAACCAATTAAAGCCAATCATATAGTTGACTTCCTAATTCAATAAGATATCCACCAATTTAGATTAGTTGACTTCCTAATTTAAAATATTTTGTCCCCCTTCAATCTTGTATATAAACATGCACTAACCTAGCCAACCCCTAGCTCTCCACTCCATCATTACCGAATTACAGCAGCCCCAAAACTGCCCCTGAAATCAGTCCCAAACAGCAGCCCTAAACACACACCAAAATAGTCCCATAAATTACCAAAAAATAGTAACCAAAACATCCCAAAAACAGTAACTAAAATACAGAAGCAAAATAGTAGCAACGTCAGCGAATCGGAGTCAAAAGCAGCAGCTAAAGATGGAGAACGACAACTCAAAACAGTAAGACAACGAACGAGAACAGTGAACCAGTGAACCAGAAGAGTTGTGGAGCATCCACCCTTCCGACGATCGTGTACCGTACATCCGAGAGGTGATTTAAAAGGTTAGACCTTAGGGCACTTTTTCATTAGTTTATATTCGTTTCTTTTATTATTGAATTCTATTCGCATGAGAGTCGTTTATGGATGCATGTTGTGGCTTGAATGAAATGGAAGAGTGTCGTCTCTTATGGTATATAGGATGGAAAACCAGACGTAAATTCCATAGCCAAATCCGAATGGATGGTAGTGCGGTCTGTATTTGGGATACAACTCCACGTACCACTTGAGTAAACGGCACATTTTCTTGTTTTGTGTTGCTTTGGTTTATCTATTTCCTGTTACTTAAATTCTGTATGTCGCTTATTTGTGTATGATTCAATCGAGCGCATGGGCTTAGTAAGTGGAATGAAAGATCCCCTATGGGGAGGGGTTAAAGCCCTTTACCACGATGCTTAGCCGCGCCGGTTGACGTGTGTGCGGTTGGATGTAAGATGTGTTCAATCGGGCATACTTAGTTTGATATGATTGTCTTTATGTTTGTATGCATGATTTGATGTGACGCGCATGAGCTTAGTATGTTGGTCTAAAGGTCCTCTCTTTGAGAGATCAAGAGCCCCAAAAGGCCACCTTTACGGTAGTACTTCGTTGCGCCCCTTTATTTTGTTGTTTGTGTATTGCGTCCCATTTCATGCATCAGGTCTGTTCCCGTTCGAACGCGTTTACGAACGCAACTCGAACGTGAGCATTCTGTTTCATTTCTGTTCGAACGCATTCACAAACGCCACACGAACGTGAGTATTCTGTTTCATTTCCGTTCGAACACGTTCACAAACGCCATACGAACATGTGCATTCTGTTTCATTTCCGTTCGAACGCGTTCACAAACGCCATATGAACGTGAGCATTCTGTTTCATTTCCGTTCGAACGCGTTTACAAACGCTACTCAAACGAGAACCTTCTGTTTACCGTTCGAACGCGTCTACAAACGCTACACGAACGCACACGGTAAACAGATCCTCTTGCATCACGTTACGACATATCCATCTTAGCATATGGTTACCCCTTTGTACGCTATGCATTTGTATTACCGCTCTAGTTGTCTATTTCTGTTATGCGCCTACAATATTATTTGTCGTCATTTTGATTCCTTTACATTACACGCAAATGTTACCATGACTGTTTGTGTTTATATTTACATGAATGATTGAATTCTTATGACGTTATGTGCTTGTTGTTGCAAAGGCCTACTTTTGAGCATGTGAATTTGGCAATAAGATTTGGTTTCATGTATGTTAGATGTAAACTATACTTTCAAGCATGTGAATCTAGGATTGTGTTGCACTTGGAAATATATGTCATAGGCTTGGTTGGATTATTGCATAAATCTTTACATTACAAGTTGCATAAGTAAGGGACCATTCCGAACCCATGGTTTGAGGTCTTCCCTTGCGAGGGGTGAGTGCGGCCTTAAATCTTTGTCCCGGTTCACACCGGGTGGCGACTCCCTTATTCTCCGGTTTAGTCCTCCGTTGGTTATTCCGTACTCCCAACTAGGCCCCCGAGCCTGGAACAGCATTGCGTCGCCCAGATTCCTGTGCGTTCCCACAAGTATCCTATACCCAAATATATGAGAACTATGTCGTTATGCCCTCACAATGCACACAAGTGTAATACTAGTCTTTTATGCATTTATCGATGTCCAATCTCGACAATGCTCTGACTAGGGATATTTAATGATTTATCCTTCATGGACTGATACTGTCTCATATCATTCTTAATCCAGGAACAAATCATAAGGACCTTCTATCATTTATACATCTTGGTGATCTAATCACAAATGATAAGAGTGTAATCTCTTTTGTCACATAGTTAATTTGTACTACAACACCGTGATCTATACAAATAGTGACGCTATGGGTCATAATTGTCCAACAATTAAGTCTAAGGTCTTAAACCTAAAATCCCTTTTCCAAGTTCATTTTAAGTTTACCAGTTCAATTTTATTAATGGCCAGTTAATAAAAAGCATTAGGATTAAGGCTCAATAATTAAACTTTTATATTACCCAAACTGTAATTTAACCCCTTATAAACCGGTGATATTGGATTTCATCACAACCCCAGATAACTGGCTTAGTTACGACACATATTTACAGGTAGTAAAAACTTAAATAAAGTAAAAGACATTAAGTAAAATACTGAAAATTAAATGCTGAAAAGTAAATGCTGAAAGTAAATTACTGAAAAGTAAATGCTGAAAGTAAATTGCTGAAAGTAAATTGCTGAAAAGTAAATGCTGAAAGTAAATTGCTGAAAAGTAAATAAAGTAAAAGTACAATAAAAGAAAATACTGAGGTAAAAGGATCCACTTTTATTACTTCTATTTTAGATATCTCCCTTAATATAATATATTAACTTTGCATGATAATTACCAACCAGCCATATAGGCGGTATCCAGATTAAGTCAAATTAATAATTAATTACCAACCGACCAATCAGGCGGTATCCAGTTTAGTCAAGTTAAAACCAGTTTAAATAATTACCAACCGACCAATATGGCGGTATCCTCATTAAGTCAGGTTTTAACTAGTTTATATATTATAATTAAGGGAGATTAATCTAAATATTAGTAATAAAATTTTTACCTTTTACCCCAACAAAGGGGAGTTACCTCCTCATTACTGAAAAGTAAAAACTGAAAATTAAAGAAAGAAAAGTACTGTGCGTAAAAGTAAATTGCGGAAAGTACAAACTGAAAAGTAAAGAAAAGAAATTACGAAAGCGGAAATTAATTACTGAAAGCTGTAAATAAACAAACAATATACAATCTTCTTAGTATTCTTAAGGAATTCCTTAGAAGAAAGTATGAATTTACAAATGAAATGGCTTGGTATTTATAGGCAAAATTTTGTCTCCATCAAATCATCCACCAAATCCATTATTAATTGCTCCACTAATTGCTTATCATGATTGGTGGTGATTTGATAATTTTTATTATTTATTTTTTGATTTGAAAATGACTTTAATAATTATACACAACACACTTCTGGATGGTTCATCAATTTCTGGCATGATATCTTCATAATTCGAAATTATTTTGTCTTTCACAGTTGTAGATATTTGAGTCTTCTTGAATCTGGAACTTGAATCAGCTCAATCCGATATCGGAGTAAAACGTTATGCCTAAAATATGACAGATGCTTAAAACTGGAATTTCCAAAACTGCACTTCGTTAAAACGCCATTTCAAGTTTCCAATCTCCAAAATTAATATGTCAAGTCCAATTTTTGCCCTTATTTGACCCACATTTCGTCCTATATAATTTTATTGTGTCCCAATATTATTTTATCTGCAAAATAAACTAAAACACATCAAAACGTTCATCAAACCTGAGAAACTAAACAAAATATTAAGTAAAAGGGGCGGTAAATATTGATATATTTTCCGCTCATCACCCCCAAACCTAACATTTTGCTAGTCCTCGAGCAAAACAACAAAATAAAATACAAGAAACAATTAAAATTAAACTAAGCCACTTTCGTAGGGATCACGGTTGCATTTAGCATATGCAACAAGCCTATAAACCCCTAGGTGTCCCTAGTGGACGAGTTATAGTCTCGTGAGGGCTTACAACAACGATACCCACAAACGTTTTACAAAAGTAAAAATATAATAAAACTAATGCACACAAAAGCAAAAAGACAATAGAAAAGAGAATAAAGAAGTTAGTGACTAATCAGGTGAAACTTCTACTCCAAGTTACTAGTTGTTTTCTTTCTTTCTAAATTACTGAATAAGTAAATTCTCCGATTATATTTACCATTCTCCATATGCACAGTCGAAAAAATATTAATCAACTCATTTTTGCCCACAACAGTCACAAGTGCAGTTGATAAGAGAGTAATAGAGAGTAATATTTTTGTCCTAAAGTTTTATCAGGATTCACACCTTTTTGCAGCAATGGAATAATTTTTCTGATTTTTGTGATTTTTTTCTTTGATTTTTGATTTTTTTTTATTTATATACAATATCTTCCATCTATGTAGCGAGTGTTGGGTCGCTGGCTCCCAAACCAGTTGGCTTTAGGGCACCAGGTGTTAAGACATCCCTACAGACTTAATTACTCGGAATTCAGATATATATATTTTTACAACATCCTTGATCCATGTAGCGAGCTTTGGGCCAGTGACTCCCAAACTAGTTGGCTTTAGGGCACTAGGTGTTAAAACACCCTTACGGACTTAATTACTCAGACCTCAGACTGTTTTTTTATTTTTTTACTTTTTATTTTTTACTCCATCACTTTTTGAGATGTTTTCTCCAATTAAACTAGAGCACTAAATATTACAAACTTTTCAATTACAACTCATATCCGTATGTTACCATGCATGTTGATAATACCTGCCAACTGAGCATATGAAGATCCATTTTAGTCAGTATTATGGAGAATTCACAAATTAAATAATTCAAAAGTAAATAAACAAAAATTAACTTGTTCCGAAATAGGTTTTAGACACGTCTCAGGAGTGGAAACTCCTTACTCAGCTATCTCTTACCAATTTCACTTTTTTAGTCAAAATAAAAACACAAAAACGCAAAATATTTTTGTAATTTTTGAAAAATTTTCATTTTTTTGTATTTTTCGAAAAGCTTTGTACTAAAAATAAAAACAACACACCACTAAAAATAAAATACTGTTCAACTAATTCCCTCCCCCAAACCTAAATGAGACATTGTCCCCAATGTCTTAAACAGTAGAAGAAGAGTTTAGAAGATAGTACATGGTTAGCTGAAATTCTACACGAAAAGTTAAATGGTAAGATCCAGATTAATCTGACGCCTCTTACCACGATCGTCCTCGGACCAATTTATCTTTGAAATGATAGGGTCAATTTGTGGTTCATAAGCTAAGATTTGGTCAATTAGATCAGGAGCAGTTCTGGCAGTAAAGAGGAGTTCTTTCATAGGTTTTGTCACGAACCCATTTCTTCAGGCATCATCAAGAAACACACAAAGAAAATCATAAAATCCTTCAATGTTGTACGGTCCAAGTGGTTTCTGGTCTATGTTTAAGTTT
>SKCR01025953.1:0-19365 GCA_019454045.1 Zanthoxylum bungeanum | reverse complement strand
TAGGTAGACCTCAAAGGTCAATCACATCTATGTGATGCCTAATTTTGGTCCCGAATCGTTCTTATCCTCACAATAATGACGGTATTGGATTAAGACGTGTTTCAGATGTATACTTGTCAATGTGCACTCATTAGCTTCGTAAGTACACCCTCACAATAATAATGGTATTAAGTAATAAGTCAACACATCACGCTGTTGGACAATTATGACCATAACGTCACTATTTGTACAGATCATGGTGTTGTTGTACAAATTAACTATGTGACAAAAGAGATTGCACTCTTATCATTTGTGATTAGATCACCTAGATATATAAATGATAGGAGGTCCCTGTGATTTGTTCCTGGATTGAGAATAATATGAGACAGTATCAATCCATGAAGGATAAATCATTAAATATCCCTAGTCAGAGTATTATCGAGATTGGACATCGATGAATGCGTAAAAGACTAGTATTATACTTGTGCGCTTTGTGAGGGTACAACGACATAGTTCTCATATATTTGGGTATAGGATACTCATGCAAGTGTAATAGGAGGTCGTGTTTTATCGATGGTACGGGAAACAGCTTCGCTCTGGATAGACCCCCTCGGAATTCCATTGGTAGTATGACTATCTATGGAAGTCTATGGAGGTCGTATGATCTAGGTGTATTTGGTCTTAACCTGAGACTTGCACCGCTAATAATTGCGACAATCAATATACTTTGGTTGCGGTCGTCCAGGGCTTTAACAGGTTCTGTGTACGCCAATGCTGGGTATATTGATAATCGTAGTGTGTTGGGTGTGATGTCAACGGAAGTGTCACTCCCCAGTCATATGGAGTTGATGATCGCGCAGGGATACAGAACTGGTTCTCTAAAGGTTGCAACCGTCGGGATAATATGACTTGGTCATGATTATCCAATATTAAAGAGACTAGTTTCTTGTCATCCGATATATGCTTCGTACGGGGCAGACACTGTACCAGCCCCAGGCCTTGCATGTGATCATCCGATACTGGATCGAAATACGCAATACTACGTATACTACGCCTGATATAGATCATTTATTCCTGTAAGGATATTTCTGGAGAATTGGGTAGGCATGACGCTTTTCTAGAAGCCAACATTGTCTTGTAAATCGGTATAAACGTAGTACGAGGTACTTATGTGTTCGGATAGTCCGACGACCGAATTTACTGCCAACATATCCGGGGATCTCATGAGGTCGCTTCCCAAATATTCACCGATGACGTAGACTCGCACTTTAATTAATCTGGGATTAATATGAAGAGAGAAAGAAAATTAATCTGGGATTAATAGCGGAGATATTTTATCTGGGATAAAATATCAATTAAAGAGAGATAGCGATTAATTTGGAATTAATCGATTAATTAATATATTCGATATATTAAACGAAATTGGATTTCGAAACGGAATTAAAATTAGATTTTAATTCAGGCGAACAGATTAATTTAGAATTAATTCGTTAGCGACGTGAATAGTGACTTCACTAAGTAATCATTTAATTTCGTTGTGACGGAAAATTCGTTAATTTGGAATTAGCGAACCCTAGCCCGGGATTATTTGCGAGCGCATTCGCATTTCGAATTCGAGTGCGGCACGCAAGTCAAATCAAGCGTCAAATCGCTAGTCGCATCAAGCGTCAAATCACTTGTCACTTTGAGTGATGTGACTTGACAACTTGTGATTGATGTGATTGAGTGATATGCGTGGTTGGCATTTGTGGGCATTAATTGCTTGAATTTTGGAACCAAAATTGAGTATTTGTTTTTAGAAATCAATTACCAATTTCAAATTAACACATTTTTCATCTCTCTCCTCCAAAATTCTTCATCTCTCTCCGCCTCTCTCTGGGCATTTTCTGGTGTTATTTTTGCTGGGCAGAACCGAATTAGATGGGAAGCAAAGTGCATTTGTGGCAAAATCGAGAGTGCTAGCACACTCCGAGAGATATGCGAAGGTGATAGGAAAGTCCACCCATGAGCCGGGAATCATTTCGCAAAGCTTGGAGCTTGAAGATGACCTCCCATGACCGAAAACTAGAACAACAGCAGCCCACTGCCGCAGTTCATAATGCAGAAGTTCATTTTTTTCGTTAAAAAAGCGTCGCTCAACCGATCGATGTGAGTATTCCGCAACTCCTCGTTGTATTCACTTATGTTTCATGCTTGTTTATTGATCCTTGGGACCTTAGTAAACTCCAACAATGGTATCATGAGCAAGGAAAAACATGAAAAAGTTTAGGGCTTAAAATTTGGGTAAACTTGATTTTGAGCATGATTAATGAAATTGGATGAATTAGTATGCTTAAATGTGTTGAATTGAGGATGTGATTGGATCAATTTGTTGAAATTGTGTTTGGAACAAATTTCCCCCAATTTTTTTAGTGTTGGCCGAATACATGTGCCCTAAATGTCTTGGTGATTTTTTGAATTTTGATCATTGGATGACTTGAATCAATTAGGATGATGATTTAATATCGATTGTGGGTTTAATTGGATTGAAAACGAATCGGACAAAAATTACCCCCTATTGCCGAGAGTAGTAAAGCATAAATTGGGTTTGCTTTTGATCAAAATGTGTTGGACACTAATTGATGTTAAAGAGCATGATTAATTAGGCTACTTGATGTTTTAGGAATGTTAATTGGATAATTAATTTTGTAATGCACTTTAGGTAATTAAATTGGGGAATTTGGAATTTTGGCAATTTAATTGAATTGGGCTAATTTTGGTATTGGGCTTGTTGTGTTGTAATGGGGCTAATTGGCTTGTATCACCAAGTTCGGTTTACGGCCAAATGGATTGGATCCAATTGGGCCCAAAACCACATCCATAAAGCCCAAATGCGACTTAATGGACCTTTAAGTTTAATTGGGCCTAATGGGCCTAAATTGATTTCTAGGCTTATGGGGTAACTCCCGGTTGGATTTTTGGTTATTCGGTTTGAACCGAGTTGACCAAAAGTCCACGCCTTAAGAAATTAATTAAAATCCCATTGGACTTTAATTAAATTGACGTTGGATGTTAATCGGGCTTTGAGACACGTTGCGATTAAATTTGGAATTTAAGTCGTAAAGGTTCATTAATAAAGTGTAGTATTTAATTTGGAATTAAATAGTGAATTAGAATTAAATACAACTTTAATTAATTTAATTGTGTAGTTAATTTAATTCGAGAATTCGTACTTTGAGTACTTATTCGCAAAACGAATTGACTCGAGCAAAATCAAATCGTCGTTTGAACATTGGATGATCACTAATTATCAGATTAATTAATTTGATTAGATTGATTGATAACTTGCTTGTGTGAATACATGGTTTGCGATGCATGAATAATGTATATCAGATGGATATTAGATGAGTGGGACAATTTTAGAAATTGTTGTAATATAAATTTGGAATTTATTAATTGGACCTGCGTGTCCAGCCTTATTACCTCCTTATTCTTTGTATTCTCTTCTCACCTATTCCCCTCAATGTAAATGAGGTTTCTTTAGAAGTGTAGTGTATGGTAGAATAGAGTAGAAGTAATACTTGTGCTAGTGGGAGAGAGAAAGTGAGAGATTTGATCTAGGATCATTGTGAAAGTATCCATCCGCATATCATTATTATTTTATCATATGCGCTTTATTGTGTTTAGAATGCATGTTTAAGGGGTATGATGATGCAACCTTAACAAAGATAATAAATTGGTTGCCAATTTGCACTCGAAAAACCCTCGCAAAATATTAAGCGTCTTTCCTTCCATTGAGTGATTCTCACTCAAGATCCAAGACTGGCATTGGCTTGTTGGCCAAAGTCAAGGCTTTGTCCGTCGAGGATGTGTTTGAATCACGAGAGATTTGTTCCATATTGGTATCTTGTCCAAGTTGTGGTTTGTTGGCCAAAGTCAAGACCACTTCTTGTCCATCGACATTGATTACGAAGCTTTCCATGGTCAATGGGTCCGCGCTTGACTGGGATCACTAAGTTTGTTGTGCCAAAGCCAAGGCTTAGTTGATTCAGAGGAAAAAGGTTAGGTAATACATTGGATGTTTTGGCATATATAAGATATTTGTTTCGGAATTGGATGTCCCCCTACCGGATCTAGGAATTGGATTGGATCCAGTTGATCTTAGGGATCTACCTAGTTAATTATCATACAATTTGTTGGCCAAAGTCAAGATTGTGTGATATAACGGGATCTTAGCCCACTAGGAAACACGATTCCCGAGTACTCGACAGAGGGTTAGAGGCTCGCCGAAAAAATAGTGGGAGGCAAGAATTAAATTTGCAATATTCGTTTAATTACTTGCCATACGCGCTCAAACAAATATCATTCGTCAATAGATTAAATGTTAGTTGGACTAATATTTAAATTGTTGTTTTAATAAGTAGTTGGACTATATTCAAACTATTCATTTATAGTTGATTTTATAATTGGATTATAGTAATCAATATAATTGATTTTAATCTATTAAAATTATAGTTGATTAAATAGTTGGACTATTGTAATCATTATAATAAATAATACCGAAATCGTTGATTAAATAGTTGGACTATTAGAATCAAGATATAAATTGAAAGATTGACATTTAAAACATAATCCTAGGGAACATGTATTTAAATGGTTTAATTTTCAAATTGGGAATAAATTTCAGGATGGTCCTGGAAAAACTAATAAGTTACTTTATTTGATAAAATAACATATTAGGCCTAAGCCCGGGTTAAGCAAATAGTAGAGCATAATCTTTGGAAGATTTGTGATGATAACTTTGTGTTAATCCATTAAGCTTGTCGTAATAGACTCCTTAATTTCTAAATCAGAACTAAGGATTAGATCCTTAAAGTATGATAATGAAATTGAAGGATCTTCATAAATCTATACTTAGATTTTAGAAGTACTAAAATTGTAATAATAACTCTTGGAGAGTTAATGACTATTCTCAAGGAGACAAAGTCAAAGTTTGCAATTAGGCAAGTAGCGCAAGGCGCACCTTACTTCGATATTATTATAGAGGGCCAAGGCTTGGCCAAAGACTTCTGGAGTGTGGAAAAAGGGCAAAGGAAAATCATTATAATCTTCTGGGAAGATAAATGACATATCCAAAATGTCTGCCTAAAATGTGGCAAACGGGATCGCGGAAGCGTGACTGCCATTTGGACAAAGCAGACATGAAGGAATTAGAAGACGGGCAGGCTCTGACTTCAAATATGTTTGTCAACATTATGTTCACTACTAGTATTAAAATTAGATTTTAATACTTAGTGTGGAACATAATATGAATTGATGTTCAGAATCTGCTATGAGCAGGATACTGAATTCAATAAGATTTATCTGCGAATTGGAAACGGGACGAAAGTCGGTTTTAACACCGAAGAAACCTAATTTAGGAACTACCCCGGGTGTGTACCTAAATTTGGAAACTGTTATAATGTAACTAGTTTGACTAGAAACATTATATCTGTATCAGTGTTTAACCCGCTGCGGGTGAACCTTTATATTCTAGAACACTAAAGTGTTTTATTATATAAAATGATATTGAGATAAACACATTAGATGTGAATAACAGTATTTATATTTTGAATATAAATAATATCTCAAACATATGACATGACAAACAAAAAGCTCTAACTGATTTGATCAGAGATGAAACTTTATTGTGGCATTGTTGTCTGGGACACAATTAAACAAGAATCGTGTATCCACACTTTCGAAGAGTGGGTAATAGGACTTATTTGATCCTAATCAAATAAAGTCTACGAATCTAGTTTATTGGGCAAAGTGCCTAAAAACTATTTACTTGGTAAAAGTGTAAATGCCACCGATCTGTTAACCCTAGATCATAGTGAAGCAAGTGGGCCCATGTCTAGCTAGGCTAGAGGTGGATATGAATATTTCGTGACCTTTACGGATGTGGCATCGCGTTATGGTTATGTGTTTCTTTTGAAGAACACAAATCGGAAACTTTTAAAGTTTCGACACGAAATAGACAAACATATCGGCTATAGTATTGTACTGTCACGGTAAGACCGTAGTTGAAAATACTTAAGCAATAAGTTTCTAAAATACTTGAAAGAGTATAATATTCTTTCAATGAGGACTCCTCCCGGAACACGTCAATTTGACGGTGTGTCTGAACTGAGTAACCGATTTTTATTGGACATGATAAGGTTAATCATGAGTCACTCTGAGCTACCATTTCCTCTAACGGGATAAGCATAAACAGTGCAGAACTTATTTAGAATAAGGTTTCATAAGAATCTGTTTGACATATTTCATATTAGATATGAACGGGAAAGAAACCGGGTTCTCATTCCTAATGATTGGGGAATGCTAGGCATATGTTTGGATGATACCAAATAGAACCCAAATTGGATAAGTGCCAATTGTAGGTTTTCTAGGGATACCAAAGTATTGTACTTATTCAACACACAAGAGAACAATTAGATTGTTGCTCACCATGCGGTTTTCCTAAGAGGAACCGATATGCAGTGGTAAGTGGGAGGATAGTAAAACTCGATGAAAATCGGAGTAATACTATTCAGGCACCAGATCCTTAATGGAACACACATAGTTCATCGAGGATAAACTATACCATTAATCTTCAAATACACAAGAACGCGTAAGTCGGAGAGAGTCAGAAAAAACCTGGGGTATGGGTTTCTGATCTCACCTCATAAAGATGTCAATCTTTGAGGAATACCAACTGACTACGTATGAGGAAGTGATACAAGGTATCGACTCCCTATTATGGCAAAGTGCCATGAATCCGAAATGGATTCCATGTAAATCAACAAGTTTGGATACTAGTTGATGTACCGCAAGACATGTGCCTATTGGTACTGTAAAGTCTTCAAGGAAGACATACATGGATGGCGACATACCAACGTATAAAGCTATAGCTTTTACGGAAAGGTATCGTTATCAATATTGTGTCGATTACGATTCAACCTTTTACTTGTTGCCACGGTAAATCCATTTGGATAATGCTTGCTAAAGCTGCGTGTTTCATTTATGAAACATGTCAGCTTAACGGGAAAATCGCTTTCCTGAAAAGGAAACCTTTCGGAGGACGTTTAAAATATCCTGTCGATTTTGTCGTACCAAAACTAGCAAACAAGGTTTGCAGGTTATTCGATCCATGTTTGGATTGAAGCAAGCATAAGTTCTTGGAATTATCGTTTTGATGTAATCATAATGGTTTATGATTTAATTCAAAACGAAATGATTCTTGTGTATATAAGAATGTTGGTGGGAGCGCACTGACAGTGGCTTTTCTGTAAATAATGATAATATGTCATTTCTTGGAAATGATATTCCCATAATAATAATCAGTGAAATCTTGGCTTTCGATAAAACTCTCCGAAAAATCGTACATTGAAAAATGTACGCTACCTGGTGTCTCATACACTTTGAGCATATGGATTCAAAAACAGGCCAATCCAAGTGATAGTCACTGGATTGATATTAAGAACATCCGTTAGTATCTTAGAGAACTAAGAAGTTGTCTTAATCTGTGGAGAAGGAGAACTTGTAGTGACTGGGATCACTACTGCAAGTTTCCTAACCGATAAAGACGACTATAAGTCACAAACGGTACTATACATTTTGAATAATGGTACAGTGAGCTGGAAATCTTCAAGCAAGATACTGTTATCGAAAAACAACAAATGCGCGTTATTACTACAGTTGAGGCGGCAATAGAAGCCTTCTGGGTCGATAATAAATCTAATTAGATTAGATATAATTCTGTTAGCAGCTGAGCTAGCGTCAGCACATGCTAAAGAATTAATGGTCTCATCAATGATCCAGATACATACTTCGACTATTCATCTGATTTGTTCGGATCATACATCGTGGCGATGTGATGATCGTTAAATCGCATCAGACGATAATCATGCAAATCCGCTGACGAAAGATTTTCTCAACAGTTTGAGCCAAACGTACATAGTTCGGGTGTGTAAGACACTCGAGTGACTAGCTATAGGCCAAGTGGAGATTGTTGGACAATTATGACCCATAGCGTCACTATTTGTACAGATCATGGTGTTGTTGTACAAATTAACTATGTGACAAAGGAGATTGCACTCTTATCATTTGTGATTAGATCACCTAGATATATAAATGATAGAGATCCCTATGATTTGTTCTTGGATTGAGAATAATATGAGACAGTATCATCCACGAAGGATAAATCATTAAATATCCCTAGTCAGAGTATTATCGAGATTGGACATCGATGAATGCGTAAAAGACTAGTATTACACTTGTGCGCGTTGTGAGGGCACAACGACATAGTTCTCATATATTTGGGTATATATACTCATGCAAGTGTAATAGGAGGTCGTGTTTTACCGATGGTACGGGAAACAGCTTCGCTCTGGATAGACCCCCCAAAATTCCATTGGTAGTATGACTATGCGTCTATGGAAGTCTGAAATCAGGGTAGGTGTATTTGGTCTTAACCTGAGACTTGCACCGCTAATACTTGCGACAATCAATATACTTTGGTTGCGGTCGTCCAGGGCTTTAACAGGTTCTGTGTACGCCAATGCTGGGTATATTGAAAATCGTAGTGTGTTGGGTGTGATGTCAAGACGGAAGTGTCACTCCAGTCATATGGAGTTAATGATCGCGCAAGGATACAAAACTGATTCTCAAAAAAGGTTACAACCGTCGGGATAATATGACTTGGTCATGATTATCCGATATTAAAGAGACTAGTTGCTTGTCATCCAATATATGCTTCGTACGGGGCAGACACTGTACCAGCCCCAGGCCTTGCATGTGATCATCCGATACTGGATCGAAATACGCAATACTACGTATACTACGCCTAATATAGATCCTTTATTCCTGTAAGGATATTTCTGGAGAATTGGGTAGGCATGGCGCTTTGCTAGAAGCCAACATTGTCTTGTAAATCGGTAATAAACGTAGTACGAGGTACTTACGTGTTCGGATAGTCCGACGACAAAATTTACTGCCAACATATCCGTGGATCTCATGAGTCGCTTCCCAAAGATTCACCGATGATGTATGACTCGCACTTTAATTAATCTGAGATTAATATGAAGAGAGAAAGAAAATTAATCTGGGATTAATAGCGGAGATATTTTATCTGGGATAAAATATCAATTAAAGAGAGAGAGCGATTAATTTGGAATTAATCGATTAATTAATATATTCGATATATTAAACCAAATTAGATTTCGACACGGAATTAAAATTAGATTTTAATTCGGGCGAAAGGATTAATTTAGAATTAATTCGTTAGTGACGTTAATAGTGACTTTGCTAGGCGTAATCATTTAATTGCGTCGCAACGGAAAATTCGTTAATTTGGAATTAGCGAACTCGAGCCCGGATTATTTGCGAGCGCATTCGTATTTCGAATTCAAGTGCGGCACGCAAGTCAAATCAACCGTCAAATCGCTAGTCGCATCAAGCGTCAAATCACTTGTCACTTTGAGTGATTTGACTTGACAACTTGTGATTGATGTGATTGAGTGATGTGTGGTGGTTGTGGCATTTGTGGGCATTAATTGCTTTGACTTTTGGAACCAAAATTGAGTATTTGATTTTATAAATCAATTACCAATTTCAACTTAACACATTTTTCATCTCTCTCTCCTCCAAAATTCTTCATCTCTCTCACGCCCCTCTTGGGCATTTTCTGGTTTTATTTTACTGGGCAGAACCGAATTAGATGGGAAGCAAAGTGCGATTTTGTGGCAAAATCGAGAGTGCTAGCACACTCCGAGAGACATGCGAAGGTGATAGGAAAGTCCACCCATGAGCCGGGAATCGTTTCGCAAAGCTTGGAGCTTGGAAGATGACCTCCCATGGCCGAAAACTAGGAACAACAGCAGCCCACTGCCGCAGTTCACAGTGAGCAGAAAGTTCGTTTTTGTTCGTCAAAGCGTCACTCAACCGATCGCTGTGAGTATTCCGCAACTCCCTCGTTGTATTCACTTATGTTTCATGCTTGTTTATTGATCCTTGGGACCTTAGTAAACTCCAACACACGCTACATCTAATGATTTACTGGAGCAACCTAAGTTCTAACCACTTAATAATGCTCCAATATTATTAATACTATTACTCAAAATAAAATAATCACCTAATCACGGGATATTTATGACAATCAAGTCATTACCATGCTTGGAACAAAATAAAAATTTTAATTTAAAACATGCAATGCATATCCAATATGACTTATGCATAATAAAATTAAAATCACAAAAGCATAGATTCAAATACATGTCAAATATGCAACATATTTGTTTGGTTAAGACCTGCTCTGATACCATTCTTGGGGACGTTGTGGAACCCTAGGGTTGAATCAGTGGCCCGTGCAGCGAAAGTGGGTCTAACCCATGGATTTTCAAGCATGGGTGTATTTTTAAATAATTGAATGGAATATTATATTCTATTACGAGTGTATAGGAAAAAAACTGGGACTGAATCAGAGTTCGAAAATTCAAAAATGGACATAAATAAATTTCAGCGCATGCTACAGTGCGCGCATGGTGGAACAAATTTTTTTTATTTGCTAACTTTGAAAGCATCGGCTCTTTGGAAACAGAGAGCTGATACAAATTGGATTTTTACCCAATTTATTTCCAATCTTCCCTAAACACTTTCAAACACCCAAAATAATTTTTAACTTCAAACCAATATCAACACATGTTATAGAACAAAATCATATTTTTCAAAATATCAAATATTTTTACAAAAACATAAATTTATTCTAAATACGCACATGCATAAATTTTGAATCTAAAACACAAACAAATTAGAGTCCCACAATGAAGTGACTCATGAATAATTCTAGGTCACTCTAGAATGGTAGCCATAATTTCAAGCTTTTATATAGAGGATATCACACGAAAAGGCATTTATCAGATTTGGGTTCAAGTTTGGTACCTTCCAAACGTTTAACATATGCCCAGCATCCCCAAATCTTCAGGAAAGAGAAACCTGGTTTCCTTCCTGTCCATATTTCATATGGAGTCTGTTCAACAGACTTCGACGGTACCTTATTCAAAATAAGTATAGCACTGTTTAATGCGTATCCCCAGAAGATATTGTAGCTCAGTGCGACTCATCATTGACCTTACTATGTCTAACAAGGTGCGGTTTCTCCGTTCGGACACACCGTTTAATTGCGGTGTTCCAGGAGGAGGCCACTGTGAAAGAATACCATATTCTTTCAAGTAATCTTGAAACTCATAACTTAAGTATTCGCCACCACGGTCTGACCGTAATGTCTTAATACTCTTCCCTGTTTGTTTCTCCACTTCGTGTCGAAACTCTTTGAATTTCTCAAAAGTTTCCGACTTGTGTCTCATAAGATACACATAACCGTAACGAGATGCATCATCTGTGAAGGTTACGAAGTAGTGAAATCCACCTCTAGCCTGGCTAGACATGGGCCCGCATACGTCAGTATGAACGAGAGCCAACAGTTCTGTGGCACGTTCACCTTTACCGCTAAAAGGTGATTTAGGCATTTTGCCTAAAAGACAAGATTCGCAGACGTCATATGAATTGGGATCAAATTCGTCCAAGTACCCACTCTTCGAAAGTGTGGATATGCGAGTCTTGTTGATGTGTCCTAGACGACAATGCCACATATAAGCTTCATCTTTTAGATTACTTCTTTTGAGCCTTTTGTTTGTCATTTTAGGAGATTCATTTATATTCAAAATATAAAGACCGTTATTTGCAACAGCTGTGCAAATTTCTGCATCATTTTTATATAAATAACACCCAGTGTTTCTAAATACAAAAGTGTAACCCTGCTGGGTAACAAGGATACAGATATAATATTCCTAGTTAAACTAGGTACAAAATAACAGTTCAAAAGTTAAGTACATGCCCTGAGGGCAGTTCTAAAACAAAAGTCCCTACGGCCAAAACAGCAACAGGTGTTCCGTTTCCGACCCGTAGATCCATCTCCCCTGACGCCAAACCCTGCTATCCTGCAGATCCTGCACATCAGTACAAATATGAGCACCACAACCAGAATCAAAAATCCAATTTTTAAAACTAGAAGTATTCATATTTATCTCAATAACAAACATACCAGAGGCGATAGCCTTGCCATCCTTGATATCCTCCCTCTGCCCTTTGCCCATTCGGCAGTCACGTTTCCAGTGACCCCTCTTGCCGCAGTTGAGGTAGATGTCGCGAGATTTGTCCTTTGGCTTCCTAGAAGCCACTGTCAACTTGCCTTTGCCCTTGTTCTTGAACTTCTTCTTCCTAGCACCTCCAATTGCCTTGGCCCAGCCCTTGGCGCAGGAGAGGTCGATGCATAATGCGCCTCGCGCTTGCTCCCCTTTAGGAGTTCCTTTTCGGACTCCTTCAGCACGGACAACAACTCTCCAAGAGTGTCGTCAGTGTCCATCAACTTATAGTTGATGATGATTTGTTTCCAAGTATCGGGTAGCGATTGTAATAGCATATCAATCGTCAGCTCTGCCTCCAAGACAATGCCCATCTTGGCTAACTCATCTATGTCAGCGATCATTTGAGTCCCGTGGGCCTCAACTGATGCGCCGTCTGTCATCCGGGAGCGGAAGAGTTTCCTTACTAGCTCGTACCTCTCCATCCGCTTGTTGGTGCGGTGGAGATCACGCAATCTTGCCATCATGTTATAGGGATCCAAGTCCCTGTTCTGGCGTCTGAAATGCTGGGTCATTGCAGCTAGCATAACTGACTGAGCTTGGTCACAATCGTCACTATGAGTCTTCCATAACTCTAGCTCCAGTGGCTCAGTGGGTTTAGGCGGGAGAGGTCTCTGAATAGTATACAGTACCCTCTCAGCCCCAAGCACTATCTTGAGGTTCATTTCCCAGTCGGCAAAGTTTGTCCCTTTGAAGACATTATCGCCCATGATTATGTCGCGGACATTACCCTTGCCAGTCATCTTGACAACTATAGTCCAACTATAAAGTCAACGATGTTATGGGTACAGTCAAACTGTTACAAGCAAAATAACAATATATTAGTCCAACTAATTATTAAAATATTGACGAAATAATTTTGAAAGACGCGTAAGGCTAAGTATCTGAACGAAATTGCAAATTCAATAATAGCCTCCCACTATTTTCTTCAAGTCTCTAACCCTCTGTAGAGAACTCGGGAAATCGAATTTCCTAGTGGGCTAGGATCCCGTTAAATAACACACAACCTTGACTTTGGCCAATAAAAGCTGTATGCTATTTAACTTAGGTAGATCTCTATGATCAATTGGATCTCATCCAATTCCTAGATCCGGTTAGGTGGACATCCAAGTCCAAAACATATGTATAATGTCAATGTATCCATTACATTTTCCTAACCCTATCCTCCGAATCATCTAGGCCTTGGCTTTGGCCAAAAACAAACCTAATGATTCCAGTTAAGCGGGACCCATTGACGAGGAAAGTTTCGTAATCAATGTCATTGGACAAAAAGTGATCTTGACTTTGGCCAATAAAAATCACGATTTGGACAAGACACCGATATGCAACAAAACTCTCATGATTCAAGTACATCCTTGATTGACAAAGGTCTTGACTTTGGTCAAAAACAAACCAATGCCAACTTCGGATCTTGAACAAGAATCATTCAATGGAAGGATATTTGCTTAATATAAATTGAGGGATTTTTCGCGTAATTGGCAACCAATTTATTTATCTTTGTTAGGTCTCATCATCATACACCCTTAAGCATGCTTCTAAAACATCATAAAGCGCGTAAAGTAAATTAATAGTGATATGCGGATGGATATATAAACAACTTGTTCCTAGAACAAATCACTCCCTTTCCTCTCCCCGCTAGCACTATTCTACTCTTACCCAATTACATAATACAATAAGAGAAACCTCATTTACATTGAGGGGAATTAGGTGAGAAGAGAATACAAAGAGATAAAGAGATAAGGCTGGACACGCAGGTCCAATTTATTAATTCCAAATTTACAATAATTTCTAAAATTACCATTTCCCTTCTAATATCCATCCGATATACACTATTCATTCATCACATACATATATTTTCAAACAAGACATGCTTTTTACAACCAATCTAATCCAATTAATTAGTCTATGTTTAAGTGATCATCCAATGTTCAAACAACGGTTTGATTTTGCGCGAGTCCAACTCGATTGAGAATAAGTACATAAGGTACGAATTCGCGAATTATATCGAACTACTTATTAAATCTAATTTAATTCGTATTCAATACTAATTCAATTATTTAATTCCAAATTAAATGTTTACACTTTTAATGTGCTTTAAAGACTTAGATTCTAAATCTAATCCTATTGGGTCTCAAAGCCCAACTAACATCCAATGTTAAATTTAATTCAAGTCAAATGGGCTTTCAATTGATTTATTAAGGCTTGGGCTTTGGTCAATGTGGGTCAAACCCAATTACCAAGCCCAAATAAGGAATCACCCTTAAATGCCATAAAACCAATTTTAAGCCCATAAGGCCCAATTAAATTTTTAAAGCCCATTATATTATATTTGGACTTAATGGAGTGATTTAGGCCCAAATTGGATCCAATCCTTTTGGCCCAAATCTACTTGGTCCACCCAAGCCCATTATGCCCAAATACAATATTAAAAGCCCAATTCACCAATTAAGCCCATTAATTAAATTTTAATATTCCAAACATTAAAGTCCAATTAATTAAAGTGTAAAACCAAGATTAATATATTAACCAAATATTTCAAAAATTCCCATTTAATTTATTAATCATCTATTGTTCAAAACATATGTCCAACATTAATTTGAACAAAAATCAAGTCCATTTTCATGTCCATTATCATTCGGCCAAGTGAGAATTTTTGTGTCGATTTGTTTTTCAATCCGATTGAATTACTAATCTACGTCCCGTATACGTTTTAAGTCATCCAATGATCTTGTACACAAAAAATTCCAATACATCCAATGTTCATACCCATTCGGCCAAGGTTACATTTTTGGGGAAAAATCATCCAATGCATTTTTCTCAAAATTGATTCCATATAACATCATTTATATACATGTAAGCATACTCATTAATCAAATTTCACAAGAACATGCTTCAATCAATTTTACCCAATTTTAACCTAAAGTATTTCATGCTTAACCATGGCTCCATGATACCATTGTTGGTTTCTATTATATGTCCCAAGGAAAGATTAAGCATATGAAATACAACAATGAATATATATTAAAAGATGAAGTATGGCGGAATCATACTTACAAAGCTTTTGTGATGAGAAGTGATGAAGAAAATCTTTGAATCTCCAAGCTTCAAGTTTCGGCCAAGGGAGGAAGAAGAGTTGAAGCTCCAAGCTTTGTGTATTCCAAGCTCTTTGATGGTTTCCCTATCACCTCCTTTGATCCTTCAATGTGCTAGCAAATGGAGAAAAGAAAATCAAATCTTCTTTGCCCTAATGGAAGTCACGGCATTGTGAGAGAGAGAGGAGTTTGTATTGATCTTTGTTACAAAAATCAATTTATATTTATGCCATAATATTTATTAAATTAATAATAAACTTATGACACAAATCATGCAATGGCTTAGAGTGTCAAACACTCAAACTCCATGCAAAACCATTGAGTGTATTGTACACTATCACCATGCAAATATTAACAATTAAATAATGCATATAATGACATGTGTCATGTGGGCCCCACACGTTTCCAAATGAAAGTGGGCCCACGTGCACTCACGCGTTCGGGTTCGATATTTCCGAAATACCGAACTTACGTCGCGACGTTAATTAAATCGAATTTAAATAAATAATTGCGCCTAGCGAAATTATTATTTACGTCGCTAACGAATTAATTCTAAATTAACTCGTTTGCCCGAATTAAAATCTAATTTTAATTTCGCGTCGAAATCGAATTTCGATTATTATATCGAATATAATAATTTTATCGATTAATTCTAAATTAATCGTTCTCTCTCTAAATAAGGCACTTTATCCAAGATAAAGTTTCTCCGCAATTAATCCAAGATTAATTAAGTCCGAATCAAATATCATAGGTGAATCTTCAGGAAGCGACCCAAGAGATCTCCGGATATGTTGGCAGTAAATACGGTCGTCGGATAATCCGAACACGTACGTACCTCGTACTACGTTCTTACCGATTCACAAGACAAGGTTGGCTTCTAGCAAAGCGCCATGCCTACCCAATTCTCCAGAAATATTCTTACTGGAATATTAGATCTATATCAAGCGTAGTATACCGTAGTATTGCGTACATCGATCCAGTATCGGACGATCACATGTTAGGCCTGGGGCTGGAAATGTGTCTGCCCCGTACGAAACATATATCGGACATCAAGCAACTAGTCTCTTTAAATCGGACAATCCTGACCTGGTCATATTGTCCCGACGGTTGCAACCTTTTATAGAGTACTAGTTCTGTGTCCTGCGTGATCATCACCTCCATATGTCTGAAGTGATACTTCCATCTCGACATCACATCCAGTACACTACGATTCTCGATAAACCCAGAAGAGGTGTACACAGAACCGGTTAAGGTCCCCAACCACCAAAACCAAAGTTTACCGATTGTCGCAAGTACTAGCGATGTAAGTCTCAGGTTAAGACCATATACACCTACCCTGATGCGGCCTCCCATAGACACGCAGACCTACTACCAATGGGATTCCGCGGGGTCTATCCAGAGCGAAGCTGTTTTCCGTACCATCGGTAAAACACAACCTCCTATCGCACTTGCATAAGTATCCAATACTTAAATATATGAGAACTATGCCGTTGTGCCCTCACAACGTGCACAAGCGCAATACTAGTCTATTCCGCATTATCGATGTCCGATCTCGATAATACTCCGACTAGGGATATTTAATGATTAAACCTTTATGGATTGATACTGTCTCATATCATCTCAATCCGGTATTAATCATATGGACTTTCGCCATTTATATATCAAAGTAAATAATATTACAAAACGGCAAAAGGCAATTCATTATCACATAGTTAATTTTGTACAATATTACAATATCATTTACAAACAGTGACGCTATGGGACATAATGTCTAACATATACATGCTATATAAGTCTCGGCAATATAGGGGTTTTTCAAATCGATTTCGATTTCAATCCAATTGAATCCACAATTCAAATTTCCCGAAGATTTTAACTCATCCAATGAATCAAAAATCAAATATCCAAGACATTAGGGCACTCATCATTTTCGGCCAAGCCATAAAATTTGGGCAAAATTGTTCCAAACAATATTTCTTGAAATTGATCAATCAATCTCAATTCAACAACATTTAAGCATACTAAATCATCCATTTCATTAAATCATGCTCAAATTCATTTTACCCAATTTTACCCTAATAATTTATTTTAATGCTCAACCTTGGCTCATAGATACTATTGTTGGAGTTCTACGGTCCCGAGGATCGTGTTGGAAAAATGACCCATAGCGTCACTTTGCACATATCATTGTGTTGTTGTAGCAAATTAACTATGTGAAAAGGAAATTGCACTCTCATCATTTGTGATTAGATCACCATAGATATATAAATGAAGTAGAGAGGTCCCTATGATTAGTTCCTGGATTGAGATGATATGAGACAGTATCAGTCCACAAAGATAATCATTAAATATCCCTAGCCGTAGTATTATCGAGACTGGACATCGATAATGCGGAATAGGCTAGTATTGCACTTGTGTGCGTGTGAGGGCACAACGGCATAGTTCTCATATAATAAGTGTTGGATACTTATGCAAGTGCGATAGGAGGTCGTGTTTCACCGATGGTACGGGAAACAGCTTCGCTCTGGATAGACCCCTCGGAATCCCATTGGTATTATGAATATGTGTCTATGGGAGGCCGAAATCAAGGTAGGTGTGTATAGTCTTAACCTGAGACTTACATCGCTAATGCTTACGACAATCGATATACTTTAGTTGAGGTCGTCTAGGACTGTAACCGGTTCTGTGTACGCCAATGCCGGGTATATTTAGAATCGTAGTGTATTGGATGTGATGTCAAGACGGAAGTATCACTCCAGTCATAGTGGAGATGATGTCACGCAGGATACGGTATTAGTGCTCTTAAGAGATGCGCATCCAATCGTGATATTATGACCAGGTCATGAATATCCGATTATATAGACTAGTTACTAGACATCCGATATGTGTTTCAGACGGGGCAGACACTTATCCAGCCCCAGCCCTAGCACGTGACTATCCGATACTGGGCCGATATACACAATACATTAGTATACTACGCTTGATACAGATCTTAATATTCTTTAATGGATATGTCCGGAGAATTAGGTAGACTTGGTGCTTTGCTAGGAGTCGACCTTGTCTCGTAAATCGGTAGAACGTAGTACTTGGTACGTACGTGATTCGGATACTCCGACGACCGCATTTACTGCCAATATATCCGGAGATCTCATGGGTCGCTTCCCGATAATCCACCGATGACGCACAACTCGTACTCTTGAATAATCTGGGATTATACAGAAGAGAGAGAAAAGTAATCTAGGATTAATTACGGAGATATTTTATCTAGGATAAAATATCGTCTAGAGAGAGATAACGATTAATTTGGAATTAATCGGTAAATTAATATATTCGATATATTAAACGAAATTAGATTTCGACGCGGAATTAAAATTAGATTTTAATTCGGGCAAACGAGAATTAATTTAGAATTAATTCGTTAGCGACGTAAATAATAATTCGCTAGGCGCAATTATTTATTTAAATTCGATTTAATTAACGTCGCGACGTAAGCTCGGTATTTCGGAAATATCGAACCCGAACGCGCGTGAGTGCACGTGGGCCCACTTTCATTTGGAAACGTGTGGGGCCCACATGACACATGTCATATTATGCATTATTAATTCTAATGCATGCATGATGAAGATTGTGTACAATGCACTCAATGGTCTTGCATGGAGTTTGAGTGTTTGACCTCTAAACCATTGCATGATTTGTGTCATAAATTATTATCAATTTAATAAATTTTATGGCATAAATATAAATTGATTTTTGGTAAATCATTTTTGACTTAACAACTTCAATCTCTCTCAAATTCTCTCTTCTCTCACGCCAAACACAAAACTGTGGACTGTTTTTGACTAGTTTGGGCGTGACTTTAGGGAGCAAGAGAGTTGGGTTTTCATGGTGAAAACCGCAAGTGCTAGCACAACGAGTCTTGCGAAGGTGGTAGGGAGGTTCGACCATGAGCCGGGATCCATCCAACGAAGCTAGGAGCTGCGTTTCTCATCTCAACATTATGTTTTTGGAGGCAGTGGACTGCATGCAGTAAGCTTACCAAGGCAGTGCGTTTTTTGGGCATGATTCGTCTTCAAATCGACTAACCGATCAATGTA
>SKCR01025952.1:0-20752 GCA_019454045.1 Zanthoxylum bungeanum | reverse complement strand
CTTTGATTTCTACTAAACTCTGCGCCTCAGATTGTGCTTCTCTTGTGGAACGTATTGTTATGCGTGCTAAGAGTTGGAGTAGTAAGTGACAAGAACTCACTTGGGTTGGAAACCAAGCAAACCCCAAGCATCTTTCTCAAAACCCCAAGAACTTTGAATATTGATTTTGTAGGAACAAAACCCAACCAAGATCAGCCCCTAACCACCATGAAACTCACGTCCATGATAACCACAAGCATGAAATCAGATTGTATTTTGCTAGCAATGGAGACGCCACTAAGTTGCCAAGCTTAGATAAGTCAATTTGAACTTGAAAAGGGGAATCCCTCCCTCAACAAGGTTTTGGCCATAGCCATGGAAAGCTCAAGCTTTTCTTTCTTTCAAAATTCTGTATATTACGTTGGTTATCCAAAAATACAAAGAAGAGTCATATAATAAGGGTTACAAGGGTAAAAAGGCTAAAATGACCCTAGAGCTAAAATTACCAAAAGCCCTAAGTCAAGCACCTCAACCACGACCATTAAGGTCCTTTTGCACCTAAATAAACTTAAAACAAAGATTAGAAGCTAATATCACTTAAGCTAATTAAGGTGCTTACATGCTATAGTAAATTGACGTGCTTCCGGCTAAGTACAAATCTAAGCATAATTAAGCCTAATGGCATAGTCAACCATGCTAATTACATCATAAATAAAGTCAAAATGTCGAGCACAAATGACAAAATGCCCCCATTTGGCCGAATTCAACATAGTCCCAAAATGGGTGAAATCGCGTCAAAAGGGTGCTGGTGCTGAAGCTGCTCTGCTATGCTTCAGTCTGAGCTAATCTGGGTCAAATGAAAGCTTGGGGACCTCTCTGGTTATGCCCATATGTGTCTCTGGTGTGCACTTGACTTGGTTGCTGCAATTGGTCACATAGCTCTAAGCTAGTCCCACAAAGGCCTCTCTGATCTTCTTTGCTCTTTGACGTGTGATTGGACCTGTTGGCAACTGCATGGGTTCCTCTAAGTTGTTAGCTTGGATCTTTTCCTCTTGCATATAAAGCCACACCCAATTGCCGGGGTCAAACACAATGCGTTGGAAACCTATTATTCTCACCAACTCTGCCTTTCCCTTATCATTTATACTCCCAAGCTTAATAAGAATCAAAGATAATAAATCCATATGAGTTAAAGAATTAGAATCATAATTAATCTCATAAGGCAAGTAAAAACTAGAAGGATGAATGCATCTATTATATGCAAACTCTGGCCCCGCTATTGCGTCTGTGATCTTCTTAGCTCTTTGGCGTGTGATTGGGCCTGGTTGCAATTGCAAAGGCTCTAATGTTCCTTGGGTGACTGCATTCATGTCAAATGATGTCCCTTGGATCATGTCATTCTCCCTCTCTTGAAATAGATTCATCCTCGAATCCGAACCCGGATCATAGATAGTTATGACAAAATCAATTGGACGATGATATTGAAATATAAAAGAATCATACTTGACCACTTGTACCTGCGATGAAAAAGCATAAACAATAGAGAAAATGTTATGGAAAAACTTCACTACCACATCTACTTTCTTTTCACCAGCTCTCACAGCTTCATCATCACTCATGGCCACTATCTCAACCATACTTGCAAAGACCTCCTCACACACCTGGTCAACTTCACTATGTTTTTCAACCTCAAAGCACACTACCTCACAAGTGTTTACTCCCTCAATGCTCACGGTCTCACGAGCATTTTCACTCACCATGTCACTTATAACACAATTCACAACATTCAAGGCCTCACAAGTGTTTTCATTCGCTATGCACTCAACATCACAAGTTCTTCTCACTTATTACACACAACTTCAATAGCTTTTGGTTGTTGAGTACTCTCTTCATTCACTGCATATTTAGTTACCTTCCAAGTCTTTTTCCATTTCTCATAAGATCTTCTATAATCACTCATAATATCTTGGATATCACTTTTGAAAGTATCCAAAACCTCGATCTTATCATCAATAGTTAAACTTGGACCTGCCATCTCAACACTAAACAAACATATCAGAAATAATAAAAAGCAAAACAAATATGTAAATCCTCACAATCTCACGTGTTTACACTCGAATGATATCACTCCACTCGTGTTTGCACGCTATTGGCTTTTACCCGATATTGTGCTCACAATCACTGCCTTTTACCACTCTTGAGTTCGTCCTCAATTCAAATGAGAATCATACTTAATCCAAGAATGGTCAACTAAGGTGTAGTCCACAAGCTAGCAGAAACACAATGTATATATAGAGCATGTGGAATAAAGCAAATAAGATAAGTAATCACGGAGACTCAATCGAAAGAAACCTATAGCTAGAGTGCTCAGAATAAGAAAGAATGACGAGTTAGCTAAATGCAATAAATAAGCAAGCAAGCAATCAACGTGTCACTGAAGCAATCTTGTGGTCACTCGCTATAGTGTTTGAGCTCACCTTTCTTTTCTTCTCACACACACTCACAAGTGTTTACACTCCAATGAAACACAATGAAGCACAACGGATTTCAATTCGGCTATAACACAAATATAGTCTTTCAAGCTTAAACCAATACAAACCAAATCAAATATCAATGTAACTCATGTAAACCAATCCAATCAACTTGCAAATGGTCTAATCAAGCTAAGCACAATGCGACCAATTCTCTTTCTTTTCTCTTCTTTTTTTTTTCTCCTTTTTTTTCAAAACAAGTAGGTGACTCAGCTGCTTACGTAAGTAGCTTACAAGTAGGTCAAGTAAGCATGTCAATTCGGCAATAGTAAGTTACAAACCAACTAAACACTTTTTCCAACTAACTTGGTGATGCAGCAGCTTGCCTCTTCAAGCACCTCTCAAATGCAATGATGGCTACTCAAGTTTCCATGTCAAGCTCATGAGTGCTTCCATTTTCAATGTCATGCTAATGATTTCAACACAAATCCAATGTCAAGCTAATGATAGCTCACGCAAATCAGCAAGCACACTTGTTAATTCATGCTTCAACATAAGCACATCAAGCATCTTACTCATGGCAATATGTGTAACAAAGCAACCAGACTTGTCTCACAAAGTTAACAACACACAAGCTTAAGTAAACTTCAGGAGTAAGTCACGCCTCATCAATCCACAAGCATTTCATTTTGTTTCAACACTCATTCACTCAAATGCCTCACCAAATCACTCAAACACACTTGTTTTCCACACACTTCACAAGATTGCAACAACTTCACAAAGATTGCAATAAGCTAGTTCAAGCAAATGCTAGGAGTAATGAAGTGCAATCTGATTTTCTCAAAGTAGATATGAACAATACCTATTGAAAACAAGCTAAGTGAAATGTATATGGCAAGAACAAAGCAAGGGTGGTGATGGTACTTCCTTGGCCGAATCTGACCGGATGATTTTTTTTTTTTTTGAAACTAATAACTTAATAACAATGTTAAACACGTCCTAGTAACTTTCAATTAATTAACACTAAACACTTGATTCAAGCAAAGAACACAAAAGCCCCAATTTTGACCTAAGTAGCCAAAGCTTAACTCAAAGAAATACTCATGATCAATCAAAAAATACTCAAGGCAGAATGTTATTCATGATATTTTGATCACAAATCAACAAGAATCAGCAAGAAACAACAAGATCCAACAATGGCCGAATCAAGGTTGAAGTAAAACCTTGATGCCGAAATTAAATCAACAAAGAACAAAGACGAATACAAGATTAAACAACACAAAGGATAGGAAATCAGACCTCAGAACCCTAAGCTCATGATACCAAATGACAAGAACTCACTTGGGTTGGAAACCAAGCAAACCCCAAGCATCTTTCTCAAAACCCCAAGAACTTTGAATACTGATTTTGTAGGAACAAAACCCAACCAAGATCAGCCCCTAACCACTACGAAACTCACGTCCATGATAACCACAAGCATGAAATCAGATTGTATTTTGCTAGCAATGGAGACGCCACTAAGTTGCCAAGCTTAGATAAGTCAATTTGAACTTGAAAAGGGGAATCCCTCCCTCAACAAGGTTTTGGCCATAGCCATGGAAAGCTCAAGCTTTTCTTTCTTTCAAAATTCTGTATATTACGTTGGTTATCCAAAAATACAAAGAAGAGTCATATAATAAGGGTTACAAAAGAGTAAAAAGGCTAAAATGACCCTAGAGCTAAATTACCAAAAGCCCTAAGTCAAGCACCTCAACCACGACCATTAAGGTCCTTTTGCACCTAAATAAACTTAAAACAAAGATTAGAATCTAATCTCACTTAAGCTAATTAAGGTGCTTACATGCTATAGTAAATTGACGTGCTTCCGGCTAAGTACAAATCTAAGCATAATTAAGCCTAATTGCATAGTCAACCATGCTAATTACATCATAAATAAAGTCAAAATGTCGAGCACAAATGACAAAAATGCCCCCATTTGGCCGAATTCAACATAGTCCCAAAATGGGTGAAATCGGGTCAAAAGGGTGCTGGTGCTGAAGCTGCTCTGCTATGCTTCAGTCTGAGCTGATCTGGGTCAAATGAAATAGCTTGGGGACCTCTCTGGTTAGGCCCATATGTGTCTCTGGTGTGCACTTGACTTGGTTGCTGCAACTGGTCACATAGCTCTAAGCTAGTCCCACAAGCCTCTCTGATCTTCTTTCCTCTTTGACGTGTGATTGGACCTGTTGGCAACTGCATGGGTTCCTATAAGTTGTTAGCTTGGATCTTTTCTCTTGCATATAAGCCACACCCAATTGCCGAGGTCAAACACAATGCGTTGGAAACCTATTATTCTCACCAACTCTGCCTTTCCCTTATCATTCATACTCCCAAGCTTAATAAGAATCAAAGATATAAATCCATGATTTTAAATAATTAGAATCATAATTAATCTCATAAGGCAAGTAAAAACTAGAAGGATGAATGCATCTATTATATGCAAACTCTGGCCCCGCTATTGCGTCTGTGATCTCTTAGCTCTTTGGCGTGTGATGGGCCTGGTTGCAATTGCAAAGGCTCTAATGTTCCTTGGGTGACTGCATTATGTCAAATGTTGTCCCTTGGATCATGTCAGTAAGTTTCTCTCTTATGCGGGGCGGCTTCAGCTCATTAAGTCTGTTTTGTTCTCCATCCAAGTTTATTGGTCTTCTTTATTCATTCTTCCTAAGTATGTTATTAGGAAGGTGGAGACGATTCTCCGTTCTTTCCTTTGGAAGGGTAGTGCGCTCACATCTTTTGGGGCGAGAGTGGCTTGGAGTAGAGTTTGTTTACCTCTAAAGGAGGGGGGCTGGGGATTAAGAGATTGGATACTTGGAATAGAGCGGCTATTGTTAAGCACATTTGGTTTCTTTGTTCTGGCCAGGTTTCTTCTTGGTCGAATTGGGTTCAGTCTTATTTGTTGAGGGGGAGAATTTTTTGGGAGGTCCCTTGTCCTACAGATTGCTCCTGGAGTTGACGTAAGATTTTGGAGCTTCGTTCTTGGTCCCGGCGGCGGATGAGAGTTAGGATTGGGAATGGTGAGATGACTTTAATGTGGTTTGATTTTTGGCATCCTATGGGTCCGATTGTAGACACGTTGGGTGAGATAGTGATTTATGACTCTGGCTTGGATATGATGGCTATTGTTGCTTCCATTATCTCTAATTCTTCTTGGCGGTGGCCCCCATCTAGTTTTGCTGCCCTTGTTGATTTGGCTCGGTCCATCTTCTGAATCCTTCTAGTATGAGGGAGGATGAGCTGGTTTGGGAGGATGATAGGAGAGGGAGATTTTCTGTGGATAGTGCCAGGAATGCCATGCGGATAAGGGGAACCTTGTTGCATTGGTCTCGAGTTGTTTGGTTCCGGAAGGCCATTCCCCGCCATTCCTTTTTGCTTTGGATGTCTATTCAGGGAGGCCTTTGTACTCAGGCTAGTTTGATGAGGTTCGGTATCTCTGCTTGCTCGCGTTGTATCTATGGTTGTTCAAGTGAGGACATTGATCATCTTTTCTTCCAGTGCTTCTTCTCTTCGAGGGTCTGGTCGACTGTGCTGGCTATGTGTGGGTTAGATTGGATATGCTGAGATTGGCTTCAGACTGTTGAGTGGATGTGTTAGTTTACCGACGTCTCTCTACTTCATCTTCTTGTTCGGTTGTCTTTTGCAGCGTCAATCTACCATATTTGGAGGGAGAGGAATGCCCGCACTCATGATGTGCCTCTTCGGCCTGTTTCTGTTCTTCTTAATGATATTTTTTTTATGTTCGGAATCGTGCTAGCTTATTACGGAAGGTGAAACCATCTTATGACAATAAATGGCTTCACCTATCCTGGCACTTGCCCGATGACATCTTCTGTTGATATTATTTTGCTTGTAGCCTTTCGGCTTTTCTTCTAGGAGGGCCTGTCCTCTCCAGTTGCCTGTGGTATGCCCCTTTGCTCTTGTATAGTTTTCTTTTGGTTATAATACTTACTTTATCCAAAAAAAAGAGTTATTTATGACTCTAGCCTGGATAGGATGTCTACTGTTGCTACTATTATCTTTGACTCTACTTGGTGTTGGTCCCCAGCTAGGTCAGCTGCCCTTGTTGAACTGGCTCGGTCCCTTCAATCAGATCCTTCTAGTATGAGGGAGGATGAGTTGGTTTGGGAGGATGACAGTGGATGAGGTTTTCAGTGTTTAGTGCTTGGAATGCGATGAGGATGAGGGGCTCATTGATGCATTGGTATTGGGTTGTTTGGTTTCGTAAAGCTATTTCGCGCCATTCTTTTCTACTTTGGATGACTACTCAGGGTGGCCTTTGTACCCAGGATCGGCTAATGAGTTTCAGTATCTCTACTTGCTCGCGTTGCGTCCTTTGTGGTTGTCCAGGTGATGATATTGATCATCTTTTCTTTCGATGCTCTTTCTCTTCGTGGGTTTGGACTACTGTGCTGGCCATGTCTGGGTTAGATTAGAGGTCTCGAGTTTGGCAGCAGACTGTTGAGTGGATGTATCAGTTCACCGACGCCTCTTTATGTCTTCTTCTTGTTCAGCTTTCGTTTGCTACATCCGAAGGGAGAGGAATGCCCGCATGCATGATGTGACCCATCGCCTGTCAATGCTCTACTTTATGATATTGTGTTTACTGTCCGGACTCGTGCCAGTTTACTGCGGAGGGTGAAACTATCTTATGATAATAAATGGCTTCACCTCTCATGGCGTCTGCCCGATGACATCTTCTGATGGTCTTATTTTATTTGTAGCCTTTCAGCTTTTTTCTAGGAGGGCCTGTCCTCTCTAGTTGTCTGGGGTATGCCCATTTGCTTTTGTATATTTTTAGTTAATATACTTACCTTATCCAAAAAAAAAATTATGTCCCGGATTCGGATGCAGTTGCTTTGCATTATGTTCAACCCAACTTTGTTGATGGAAGGGTTAAGGTGAGTCCTCATTTGGAAGTTAAGGAAGAAGGAAGTGCGTTTTGGTGCAACACGTTAGTTGGTTATTTTGTGGGGAAGAGGATCATGTTTCATATTGTTGACTCTATTGCTCACAAGATTTGGGGTAAGTTAGACTTACGTGAGGTTTTGATGTCGGATAATGGCTTTTTCCTATTCAAATTTGATAGCTTTCAAGAAATTTGTGTGGTTCTGGACAAAGTCCCTTGGCACATGGCGAATAGGCCTTTGGTTCTGAAACATTGGCAACCGAGTTTACCTCTAACTAAGGAGGACATCAACAAAGTTCATGTTTGGGTTTGCCTTTCTAATTTACCTTTTGCGTTTTGGACTGCTAAGGGCCTCAATTTTATGGCTAGTGCAGTGGGTTGCACTCTCCATGCTGATCACATCACCTTATCCAGGAAACGACTTAGTCATGCCAATGTTTGTGTAGAGATTGATGCTAGGAAGGCTCTGGTTGAGGATTTTGACTTCCAATGTTCGAATGGTATGTGGTTAAGAGTTAGGGCCGAATTTGAATGGGTTCCTGTGAAATGTTCTACTTGTGAGGTTTTTTTGTCATTCTTTGAATTCTTGTCCCATGAGAGAGGAGAGTAAACCACCACAGATCTGGGTGCCTAAGACCTCCACTCCTTCTATGGTTGTAGCTGTTTCGGCTCACATAGATAATGATAGTCATGGTACCTGGATTTCGGTTTCTAAGAAGAAAATGGGTAGGGCTGCGGTTCTGGCTACTCCTGTTAAGCTTAGTGGGGCTGAGGTTTCGAGTGGTGCAGCTGATAGGGTTCTTGTTCTGGGTGAGTGTTCTTCTAAGAGTTTGGATTCAGTTCCGGTAGTTATTTCTGTGCTTAGTTGATACTTCTAAGGAAGTTGTTGTGGAGGCAGTGGATGAGAGAGAGGAGGGTGAATGCACTCCTATTGCTACACAACCTGTTGAGGATCTTTCTGAGGATGGTTTAGCTGAGATTCCGCTAGTTACGGTTTGTGATTCGCCCCTTCCTATTGATAATGGGGGCAAGCATAAGAAGGGCTCGAGAGGTAAAAGTAATCAGAATCGACAATCCCCGAGAGGGGGTAGACGGTGATGATTTGCTTGGGTGGGTTTCTCATATTCTATCTGTTTTTATGATTTTTGGATGTTGGAATGCCCGGGGTCTCAATTATTTTCCGTGCTATTAATCCTTCGTGGAAGTTTTTTTTTCCATTCTAATGTTCTTCCATTTGGTCGAATTTGGGTTTGATGGAATCCTAGTGATGTTGATGTGAGCATTATTCGTTCTTCTCCTCAACCTATACATTTTCGTGTGTCACATGTTTCTGCTATTTGGAGTTGTGTGGTTTCTGTGGTCTATGGTGAATGTGATTATGAGAAGCATCGGTAGCTTTGGGCTGATTTGATTACATGTGGTAGTGATTTTGATGCTTCTCTGTGGTTAGCTATATGGGATTTCAATGTTATTCGTTCTACTCTCGGGCATAGTGGTGGTTCTTTGTCATGGCCTTCTTGGAAAGACGATTTGGGATACTGCTTGAGTTAGGCTGGTTTAGACGTTCTTCAGTTCTTTGGCTGTCGTTTTACGTGGTTTAATAAACAGGTTCACTCTCCTATTTGGCGGAAGCTTGACCGTGTTGTCGCTAACTCCTCTTGGGAGTGTCTCTTTCCGGGTTCGACTGCTAGGTTTCTTCCCTCTCAGATTTCAGACCACTCTCCTTTGGTTGTTAAGCTTGCTGAGCTCCCAAAGAGGAAAACTTCTTTCAAATTCCTTGATTTTTGGGCTGATCATCCTGATTTCCTTTCTGTTGTGGCTAGGGCGTGGGATATTGATGTTTGTGGTACCCCGATGTTCCCCTTGTGTCGTAAGTTGAAAAGTGTGAAGGTTGCTCTGAAGAGGTTTAATGTTGAGCACTTTTCTAATCTTTCGGGTAGGGCCTTGGAGGTTAGGAGGGAGTTGGATATGGTGCAGTGTGCTTTACAGGATAACCCTAGTGAGTCGGCTCTGTTAGCAGAAGAGGCGAGACTTTCTTTTTGGTATGGTGACCTTAGTCGGGCTAATGAGGGTTTAACTAGACAGAAATCTCATGTTCAATGTCTCAACCTTGGGGATCAGAATACAAAAATATTTTTCCATGCTATGAAGAATCATCATTGTCGTAGTAAGATCACTTCTGTCTCTAAGGGAGAGAGACTCGTTTGGAGGATGATGTTTTGGTGAAGGAGGAGAATATATCTTTTTACGATACTCTTTTGGGGCCCCAACCTTGTTTTCAGGATATTGATAGAGATATTCTTCATTCCACTATTTCTAAGCATGTGTCTGATGAGCAGAGGGAGATTCTTGCCCGGGAGGTTTCTTATGAGGAGATTAAGACTGACTTGTTTTCTCTGAAGGATAATAAGGCTCCTAGTCTAGACGAGTTTAATTCAGGCTTCTTTAAGAAGGCTTAGGGTAATGTGGGGGATGATGTACTTAGTGCTATTCACTCGTTCTTTTGTTCGGGGCGTCTCTTGAAGCAAGTTAATGCGACATCTATTGCTTTGATCCCGAAGATCCCCAACCCTTCATAGGTTAAGGTTTTTCGACCTATTTCTTGCTGTAACACAGTTTACAAGAGTATTACCAAACTTATTGCAAACCAGATTAAGTTAGTTATTCCTTCAGTGGTCAGTACTAATCAATCTGTTTTTGTTGCGGGGCGGCATATTAGCGACAACATTTTATTGTGCCAGGAATTGGTGAGGAATTATCATCGTAGTGGAGGGACCCTGAGATGTGCTCTTAAGATTGATTTGATGAAAGTTTATGATACTGTTCGTTGGGTTTTATGGTTGAGGTTCTGCGGACTATTGGATTTCCTGAGAAGATGGTGGGATGAATTCGGGAGTGTATGACTTCTACTATGTTCTCTATGTCTATTAATGGGAAGCTGAATGGTTTTTTCTCTGGGGGTCGTGGTTTGCGACAAGGTGACCATATGTCTCCTTATCTTTTTGTTTTGGCTATGGAAGTTCTCACAGGCTTACTTGAGAATATGGCTCATGATCAGGGTTTTAAGTTTCATTAGCACTGTTCTAAAGACCATCTCACACATATTTATTTTGTAGATGACCTAATGATTTTTTGTAAGGCGGATGCCTTCCTGGTCTCTTTGATCAAAGATTGTCTTCGGCAATTGATGGGTTTATCAGGCTTGGTCCCGAATCCAGCTAAGAGTCATTTTTTCTCCTCCGGTATTTCTCATACTCTTAAGGACCATCTGCTTCATGTTTTGGGTTTCCAATAGGGTATTCTTCTTGTGCGATATTTGGGAGTTCCCTTGATTTCTACTATGCTTCGGGCTTCAGACTGTGCTTCTCTTGTTGAGCGTATTGTCGGGCGTGCCAAGAGTTGGAGTAGTAGGTTTCTTTCGTATGCGGGGTGGCTTCAGCTCATCAAGTCGGTTTTGTTCTCCATTCAAGTTTATTGGCCATCCTTATTCATTATTCCTAAATCTGTTATTAGGAAGGTGGAGACGACTCTTAGATCCTTCATTTGGAATGGCAGTGAGCTTATTTACTCAGGGGTGAAAGTGGCTTGGTGTAGTGTTTTTTTCCTCTGGAAGATGGGGGTTTGGGGATTAAGAGTTTGTTTCTTTGCTCTGGTCAGGTCTCCTCTTGGTCGAATTGAGTTCAGTCTTACCTGCTTTGTGGGCATAGCTTTTGGGAGGTGTCGTGTCCTGGAGATTGTTCTTGGAACCGGCGGAAGATTTTTGAGCTTCGTTCTTTGGCTCGTCGGAGAATGAGGTTTAGGATTGGGAATGGTGATAAGACGTTGCTGTGGTTCGATAATTGGCATCCACTGAGCCTGATTATGGATACTTTGGGTGAGAGAGTTATTTATGTCTCTGGTTTAGATAGGATGGCTACCATAGCTACTATTATCTCTGACTCTTCTTGGCGTTGGCCCTCAGCTAGGTCTGCTACCCTTATTGAGTTGGCCTGGTCCCTTCAGTCGAATCCTTCTAGTTGAGGGAGGATGAGTTAGTTTAGGAGGATGACAGTAGAGGGATGTTTTCATTGAATAGTGCCTGAAATGCTATAAGGACGAGGGGCACTTTGATGCGTTGGTATCAGGTTGTTTGGTTTCGTAAGGCTATTTCACGCCATTCTTTTATGCTTTGGTTGACTATTCAGGGTGGCCTTTGTACCCAGGATCGACTGATGAGTTTCGGTATCTCTGCTTGCTCGCGTTGCGTCCTTTGTGGGTGTTCAGGTGAGGCTTTTGATCACCTTTTCTTCCAATGCTCTTTCTCTTCGCGAGTTTGGACGACTGTGTTGGCCATGTGTGGGTTAGATTGGAGTTCTCGAGTTTGGCTGCAGACTGTTGAGTGGATGTATCAGTTCACTGACGGCTCTTTATGTCATCTTCTTTTTCGGCTTTCGTTTACGACGTCAGTTTACTGCATTTGGAGGGTGAGGAATGCCCGCACTCATGATGTGCCTCCTCGCCTTGTCAGTGCTTTACTTAGTGACATTGTGTTTGCTGTTCGAACTCGTGCTAGTTTATTGCGAAGGGTGAAACCATCTTATGATAATAAATGGCTTCACCTCTCCTGGCACCTTCCAGATGACATCTTCTGATAGTCTTGTTTTATTTGTAGCCTTTCAGCTCTTCTACTAGGAGGGTCTGTCTTCTCCAGTTGTCTGGGGTATGCCCCTCTGCCTTTGTTCATTTTTGGTTAATATACTTACTTTATCCAAAAAAATATCGATGCATGCAGGACATATTCTTTTGGGCAGGCCATGGCAGTTTGATAAAAAGGTTATGCATGATGGGTTCAAGAATAGATACTCCTTTCAGCATAAGGGAAAACCTATTACCTTATACCCACTTACACCTAGACAAGTCCACGAAGATCAAGTTAAGTTGCAACTTGAGCATGATAAAGAGAGAGTGAGGGAAAACACCACCTTTGGAGAAATGAGTGAGAGTGGTGAGTTAAAGGGGTCTAAGGCCGAACCTAGTGAGAAAAACAAGGCCAAGGCCGTGAGTGTTCCCAAGGGGAGTGTAACGCATCCGGGATAGGCATTGGAGCAATTCTTATGGAAGAAAAACGGCTAATAGCCTACTTTAGTGAGAAGCTTAATGAAGCAGTTTTGAGGTACCCTACATATGACAAGGAGTTGTATGCGCTAGTGAGAGCCCTCGAGACTTGGCAACATTATCTGTGGCCTCGAGAGTTTGTGATCCATATCGATGATGAGTCATTGAAGCATTTGAAGGGCCAAGGTAAGCTGAACAAGCAACATGCAAAGTGGTTAGAGTTTATAGAGACATTTCCATATGTTATCCACTACTGCGAAGGTATGTTTTACTTACTTCAATGAATGCCAAAATGTTTTTTTTGGGATAAGGTAAGTATATATTAACAAAAGAAAGAGACAAAAGCACATGGGCATACCCCAGACAGCTAAAGAGGACATGCCCTCCTACCAACAAAGCTAAAAACTACAAAGGAAACAAAAACATCAAAAGATGTCCTCAGACATATGCCAAGAGAGATGAAGCCATTTATTATCATAAGATGGTCTCACCTTTCGTAGCAAACTAGCACGTGTCCGAACAAAAAAACAAGGTCAGAAAGAAGAACACTCAAAGAGCGAGGAGGCTCATCATGAAGGCGAGCATTTCTTTCCCTCTATAAGAAGTAAACATAGGCTGCAAATGACAGACGAACTAGAATATGACATAAGGAGCCTCCAGTGTACTGATCCATCCATGGAACTGTCTACATCCAAATCTGGGAGCTCCAATCTAAACCACACATAGCCAACACAGTCGACCAAACCCGGGATGAGAAAGGGCACTGAAAAAAAAAGGAATGCCAGGATGTTGGGATTTGATTTGATATTATTTGATTGAGGATTAATATACATGTGATTCTGACTTTGATGAGATTTATGTTGTATGTACAAAGTCTTCATTTGGTCAATTTTATTTACATGATGGATTATTATTTAAGATGAATAGGTTGTGTATTCCCGCTTGTAGTATGCGTGAATTGCTTGTGAAAGAAGCACATGGGGGTGGTTTGATGGGGCGTTTTGGAATTAGTAAGACATTAGTTATTTTGCATGAGCACTTTTATTGGCCTAGAATGAAAAGTGATGTTGAGCATATTTTTTTTAGATAAAGTAAGTATATTAACCAAAAATGTACAAAGGCAAATGGGCATACCCCATACAACTAGAGAGGACAGACCCTCATAGCAGAAAAGCCAAAAGGCTAGAAACAAAACAAGACCATCAGAAGATGTCATCAGGCAGATACCAAGAGAGGTGAAGCCATTTATTATCATAAGATGGTTTCACCCTTCGCAATAAACTAGCACGAGTACGGACAGAACACACAATGTCATATAGCAAAATAATAGATGGGCGAGGAGGTACATCATGAGTACGGGCGTTCCTCTCCCTGAAGATATAGTAAACTAAGGCTGTAAATGAAAGTCGAACAAGAAGATTACATAAGGAGCCTGCGGTGTACTAACACATCCACTCAACAGTCTGCATCCAATCTCGAGAACTCCAATCTAACCAACACATGGCTAACATTGTCGTCCATACCTGCGAGGAGTATGAACATTGGAAGAAAATATGATCAACATCCTCACCCGAACAGCCACATAGGATACATCTTGAGCAAGCAGAAATATCGAAACTCATCAGCCGATCCTGAGTACAAAGGCCACCCTGAATAGTCAACCAGGTCAGAAAGGAATGTGGGCGGAATAGCCTTACGAAACTAAACAACCCGATATAAATGCACTAAAGTGCCCATCGTCCTCATAGCATTCCAAGTACTACTAACTGAAAACATCCCTCTACCATCATCCTCCCACACCAACTCATCCTCCTTTCTGTGGATAGTGGCTGGAATGCTATGCGGTCTAGGGGAACCTTGGTGCATTGGTTTCGAGTTGTTTGGTTCCGGAAGGCCATTCCCCGCCATTCCTTTTTGCTTTGGATGTCTATTCAGGGAGGCCTTTGTACTCAGGATAGTTTGATGAGGTTTGGTATCTCTACTTGCTCGCGATGTATTCTCTGTGGTTGTTCTAGTGAGGATATTGATCATCTTTTCTTCCAGTGCTCCTTCTCTTCTAAGGTCTGGTCGACTGTGCTGGCTATGTGTGGGTTAGATTGGAGTTGCCGAGATTGGCTTTAGACTGTTGAGTGGATGTGTCAGTTTTCTGACGCCTCTTTACGCCATCTTCTTGCTCGGCTGTCTTTTGCTGCGTCAGTTTACCATTTATGGAGGGAGAGGAATGCCCGCACTCATGATGCGCCTCTTCGGCCTGTTTCTGTCCTGCTTAGTGATATTGTTTTTGATGTTCGGAATCGTGCTGGCTTTTACGGAAGGTGAATCCATCTTATGACAATAAATGGCTTCACCTATCCTGGCACTTGCCCGATGACATGTTATGTTGATCTTCTTTTGCTTGTAGCCTTTCGGCTTTTCTTCTAGGAGGGCCTGTCCTCTCTAGTAGTCTGGGGTATGCCCATTTGCTCTTGTATAGTTTTCTTTTGGTTATACACTTACTTTATCCAAAAAAAAAAAAAACTCATCCTCCTTCAAGTTAGAAGGATCCGACAGACAGGACCGAGCCAACTCAACAAGGGCAACAGATTTAGCCGGAGGCTATCGCCAAGAAGAGTCTGAGATAATGGTGGCTACTGTAGCCATCATATCCAAGCTAGAGTCATAAATGACTCTCTCACCCAAAGTATCCACAATCGGACCCAGCGAATGCCAGTAATCAAACCATAACAGAGCCTTCTCACCATTCCTAATCCTGAATCTCATCCTCTAACGAGCCTAGGATCGAAGCTCCAAAATCTTCCGCCAGCTCCACGAACAATCTTCAGGACACGACACCTCCCAAAAGCTACGCCCTCACAGCAGATAAGACCGAACCCAATTCAACCAAGAAGAGACCTGACCAGAGCAAAGAAACCATAAATGCTTAACAATGGCCGCTCTTTTCCAAGTTTCCAAACTCTTAACCCTCAGGCCTCCTTCTTCCAAAGGTAAACAAACTCTACACCAAGCCACATTCGCTCCTGAGGAAGTAAACTCACTACCCTTCCATAGGAAAGATCTGAGAGTCGTCTCCACCTTCCTAATAACAGACTTAGGGAGAATGATAAGGAGGACCAATAAACTTAAATGGAGAACAAAACCGACTTAATTAGTTGAAGCCACCCCGCAAATGAAAGAACCCACTACTCCAACTCTTAGCACGCCTGATAATACGCTCAATAAGGGTAGCACGGTCTGAGCCCGAAGCTTCGATGAAATTAAGGGAACACCCAAATACCGCACTGGAAGAACACCCTCTTGGAAATCCAAAATATGAAGCAGTCGATCCTCAAGAGTAGGGAAAATACCGGAGGAAAATAGATGACTCTTCGCTGGATTCGGAACCAAACCCTATAAACTCATAAACTACTGAAGACAATCCCTGATCAAAGAGACCGAGGAAACATCCGGCTTACAAAAAATCATCAGGTCATCTGTAAAACAAAGATGTGTGAGACAGTCCTTAGAATAATGCCAATGAAACTTGAAATCCCGATCCTGAGCCATATTCCGAAGTAAACCCATAAGAACGTCCATAGCCAAAATAAAAAGATAAGGAGACATAGGATCACCCTGATGCAAACCACGGTCCTAGAGAAAAAACCATTCAGCTCTCCATTAATACACATAAAACATAGTAGAAGTCATTCACTCCCGAATCCACTCCACCATCCTCTCTGGAAACCCAATTGTCCTCAAAACCTCAACCATAAAATCCCATCAAATAATATCATAAGTGATAAGAACCCAAGCACTAACTCTGCCCTAAAAGCTAGCTCAGAGGGAGAGGGTTGGCCCTGGCCTTATAAACCAGTCCAGGAGGCACCCAGCAACCGATGTGGGACGCATCAACCCCACCCCCTTGAGACCCGACTGCCTCAGTCGGCGTTTTGCCGAACCCCAAGTGACACCGGCCATTCACATGGAGTGGTGGCTCTGATACCAACTGATAAGAACCCAAGCCCTAACTCTGCCCTAAAAGCTAGCTCAGAGGGAGAGGGTTGGCCCTGGCCTTATAAACCAGCCCATGAGGCACCCAGCAACCGATGTGGGACGCATCATTTGTACTCGTCGTTCATCAGAATTTTGTGCATACAAAATGATGGACTAATACCTCGAATGTTTGTTATAGTCAAGCCAATGGCTTTCTTGTGTTCTCGTAACACTCTCAGCAACTTATCTTTCTGCTCCAATGTTAGGGACGAAGAAATAATCACAGGTAAATAAGAAGAGTTTCCTAAAAATGTATTCCTGAGATGGCTCGAAAGTAGCTTTAGTTCCAGCTGCGGTGGTTCTTCAATCGAAGGCTTGATTCGCTCCTTTTTCGATAGTTCCAAACTTTCCACATGTGGTGTCGATTTGAAGCGAAATGGTCTGTCAAGATAGTTGATACATTCCAGAATTTCATCATCTAGCTCGCTGTCAGTCATATTGGTGATGCAAGCTTCAAGTTTGTTCGTGGGAAGTTGCATTGCATCAGTATATTGGATGATAGTATATATAGCATCAATTCTGAAACATTCCTCCTCATTTTCATCACTCGGGAATTTCATAGCTTTGAAAACATTAAAAGTAACCTCTTAGTCCTGTACTTTCATGTTTAGTTCTCCTTTTTGTACATCAATAACAGTTCGACCTGTAGCCAAGAATGGTCTCCCGAGGATGATATGTACATCTTTGTCTTCCTCCATGTCAAGGATAATAAAGTCTGCTAGGAGAATGAGTTTGTCGACTTTGACCAGCACATCTTCAACTACACCTCTCAGAAATGTAAGTGTTCTATCAGCAAGTTGCAGAGAGATTGAGGTGGGTATTGCTTCTCCAATCTGTAGTTTCCTGTAAATCGAAAAAGGCATCATATTAACACTAGCACCTAGATCACACAAAGCTTTACCGACGTAATGTTCTCCTATGGTGCATGGGACGGTGAAACTGCCAGGATCTTTCAACTTTGGGGGAAGTTTCTTCTGAATGATGGCGTTGTATTCTTCTGTCAATGCTACTGTCTCATAATCTCCCAATCTCCGCTTTCGTGATAAAATTTCTTTCATGAATTTGACATAGCTGGGCATTTATTCCAACGCTTCTGTAAATGGAATGTTGATATGCAGCTTTTTGAACACCTCCAAGAATCGAGCAAACTGCTTGTCCAGTTTGTTTTTCTGGAGACGATGTGGAAAACGTGGAGGTGGAGTGAATCTTTCTTGATCATTTTCCTTTGCTTTTTTTCCTCCGTCTATGACTCTATTTCTTTTGGAACTTCCTCAATGGATGCCTAGATTCCAACATCTTTGTTGATTTCAGTACCGCTTTTCAAAGTAATAGCTTGACAATGCTCATTCCCTCGCAACTTGAGCGTGACAAAGAGAGATCAAAGGGAAACACCACCTTAGGTGAGACTAGTGAGAGTGATGAATCTGGTGAGAAAAATACGGCCAAGGCCGTGGGAGTTCCCAAGGGGAATGTGAGTGCACATGAGGAGGAAACAAAAGGGAGAGTTAAAAAGAGTTTCTACATGGGTGAGGGTGAAGCGAGGAAAATGGTCAAGGCTAGCAAGCTCATGCTATTGTTAGTCTATAAGGAGTCTCATATTTATTTTACTAACACTGACCATTTGCTTCCCGTGTCTATTTTATCTCTTTTGCAGGATTATAGTGACGTACTGGCAGAGGACATACCTAGTGGGCTTCCACCCATTAGAGGTATTGAGCACCAGATAGACTTCATACCTGGGGTAGTCATTCCTAATAGACCGGCTTATAGAAGCAATCCCGAGGAGACAAAGGAGCTACAAAGGCAAGTACGGGAGTTGATGGACAAGGGGTATGTAAGGGAAAGCATGAGTCATTGTGCAGTACCGGTGCTTCTAGTTCCTAAGAAAGATGGGACGTGGCATATGTGCGTTGATTGTCGAGCTATGAACAATATTACGGTAAAGTATCGTCACCCCATTCCTAGACTAGATGACATGTTGGATGAATTGCATGGTTCTAAAACTTTTAGTAAGATTGATTTAAAGAGTGGATACCATCAAATTCGCATGAGAGAGGGAGATGAGTGGAAAACTACATTTAAGACTAAGTATGGCTTGTATGAATGGTTACTTATGCCATTTGGTCTTTCAAACGCACCTAGCACATTTATGAGATTGATGAATCACGTTATGCGTGCATTTTTAGGTAAGTTTGTTACGGTTTATTTTGATGACATCTTTTTTTTTGGATAAAGTAAGTATTATAACCAAAAGAAAACTATACAAAGAGCAAAGGGGCATACCCCAGGCAACTAGAGAGGACAAGCCCTCCTAGAAGAAAAGCCGAAAGGCTACAAGCAAAAGATCAAAGGGGCATGCCCCAGGCACTAGAGAGGACAGGCCCTCCAAGAAGAAAGCCAAACGGCTACAAAAGATCAACAAAAGATGTCATCGGGCAGGTGCCATGAAAGGTGAAGCCATTTATTGTCATAAGATGGATTCACCTTACGTAAAAAGCTAACACGATTCCGAACATCAAAAACAATATCATAAAGAAGAGCAGAAAACAGGCCGAAGAGGCATATCATGAGTGCGAGCATTCCTCTCCCTCCAAATATGGTAGACTGACGCTGCAAAAGACAGACGAACCAGAAGATGACATAAAGAGGCACCAGAGAACTGACATAACCACTCAACAGTCTGACACCAATCTCGGCGACTCCAATCTAACCCACACATGGCTAGCACAGACGACCAGACCCTCGAAGAAAAGAGACACTGGAAGAAAAGATGATCAATATCCTCACTCGAACAACCACAAAGAATACACCGCGAGCAAGCGGAGATGCCAAATCTCATCAGACTGTCCTGAGTACAAAGGCCTCATTGAATAGTCATCCAAAGAAGAAAGGAATGGCGGGGAATAGCTTTCCTGAACCAAACAACTCAAGACCAAGGCATCTCGGGTCTCCTTGACCTCATAGCATTCCAGGCACTATCCACAGAAAATCTCCCATTTCTATCGTCCTCCCAAACCAGCACATCCTCCCTCAAACTAGAAGGAGACGGTAGATGAGACTGAGCCAAATCTACAAGAGCAACAGATCTAGAAGGGGGCCAATGCCAAGCAGAATCCGAGATAATGGAAGCAACTGTGGCCATTCTATCCAAGCCAGAATCATAAATCACTCTCTCGCCCAACGTGTCCACAATCGGGCCTAGAGGATGCCAATAATCAAACCACAATAAAGTCTTCTCTCACCATTCCCAATCCTCACTCTCATCCGCCGACGGGACCAAGAACGAAGCTCCAAAATCTTACGCCAACTCCAAGAGCAGTCAGAAGGACAAGGGATCTCCCAAAAGCTTCTCCCCCTCAACAAATAAGAGTAAACCCAAATTGACCAAGAGGAAACCTGGCCAGAACAGAGAAACCAGATATGCTTGACAATAGCCGCTCTATTCCAAGAATCCAGACTCTTAATACCCAGCCCCCCTCCTTTAGAGGTAAACAAATTTTGCTCCAAGCTACCCTTACCCCAGAAGAGGTAAGCGCACTACCCTTCCAAAGGAAAGAACGCAGGATCGTCTCCACCTTCCTAACCACAGACTTAGGAAGAATAAATAAAGAAGACCAATAAACTTGAATGGAGAACAAAACAGACTTAATAAGCTGAAGCCGACCTGCGTAAGAGAGAAACTTACAACTCCAACTTTTAGCATGCATAACAATACGATCCACAAGAGAAGCACAATCAAAGGCCCTAAGTTTAGTAGAGATCAAAGGGACACCCAAATACCGCACAGGAAGAATCCCTACCTGGAACCCTAACACATCACGCAGCTGGCCTTGCAGGGTAGAAGAGATACCAGAGGAGAAGAAATGACTTTTAGCTGGATTCGGGATTAAACCTGATAAACCACTGAACTGCCCAAGACAATCTTTGATCAAGGAAACAGAGGATGCATCTGCTTTACAAAAAATCATAAGGTCATCCGCAAAGCATAGATGATTAAGACGGTCCTTAGAACACCGCCAGTGGAACTGGAAACTCGGATTAGTAGCCATATTACGAAGAAGACCTGACAAAACTTCCATAGCCAAAACAAATAGATAAGGAGAACCATCAATAATATTAGTTTGACATAATGTAAAGCAGTGGAAGAAAAAGTCGAATCGAGATGGTCAATTCCCATAGAACCATTCAATGCATAGGCATAACTCTTAGGACCACCAGAATAACCCCCACTTAC
>SKCR01025951.1:0-20434 GCA_019454045.1 Zanthoxylum bungeanum | reverse complement strand
CAGAGACTTGCACCGCTAATACTTGCGACAATCAATATACTTTGGTTGCGATCGTCCAGGACTTTAACAGGTTCTGTGTACGCCAATGCTGGGTATATGAGAATCGTAGTATTGGGTGTGATGTCGAGATGAAAGTATCACTCCAGTCATAGTGGAGATGATGGTCACATAGGATACGAAACTCGTTCTCTATATGCTCGAGCTATAGGGATATTATGACTAGGTCATGTTTATCCGATTATAGAGACTAGTTGCCAAACATCTGATATGTGCTTCGTACGGGGCAGACACAATTCCATCCCCAGGCCTAGCACGCGATCATCCGATACTGGATCGATAACACGATACTAGGTATACTACGCTTGATATAGATCCTTTATTCCTGTAAGGATGTTTCCGGAGAATTGGGTAGGCATGGCGCTTTGCTAGAGGCCAACCTTGTCTTGTAAATGGGTATAAACGTAGTACTAGGTACTTACGTGTTCGGATAGTCCGACGACCGAATTTACTGCCAACATATCCGGGGATCTCATGGGTCGCTTCCCAAAGATTCACCGATGACGTATGACTCGCACTCTTAATTAATCTGGGATTAATTGCGGAGATATTTTTCTGGGATAAAATATCAATAAAAGAGAGATAACGATTAATTTGGAATTAATCGATAAATTAATATATTCCATATATTAAATGAAATTGGATTTCGACGCGGAATTAAAATTAGATTTTAATTCGGGCGAACGAGTTAATTTAGAATTAATTCATTAGCGACGTGAATAGTAATTATGCTAGGCATGATTATTTAATTAAATTAGATTTAATTACGATGCAACGGAAAATTCGTTAATTTGGAATTAGTGAACCCGAGCCTGAGATTATTTGCGAGCGCATTCGCATTTCCAATTCGAGTGCGGCACGCAAATCAAATCAAGCGTCAAATCGCTAGTCGCAACTAGCGTCACATCATTCGTCAATCAAGTGATGGATGTCTTTCACTTTGAGTGATTGATGCAAGTCACTATTCATGATTGAGGAATGATGTGAGTTGATGGAGGTGGTTGGAGCCATTTATGGCTTGACTTTTGAAAGAGAAAAAAATTGTTATATGTTTATTTTGTTTTTAGAAAAAAAAAGCTAATACAATTTTTCCTCTCTCTATCTCTCATCTCCTCTATTTTTGTTTATTCTCAAACACGCCTAAGGGGCTGTGTTCTTCACTGGTTTGGTTACTGCCGAGCAGTGAAAGGAAGCCAAGAGTTATGATTTTGTGGCAAAATCGGGAGTACTAGCATACTACGTTGACATGCGAAGGTGATAGGGAAGTCCACCCATGAGCCGGGAATCGTTTGACGAAGCTTGTAGCTTGTTCGAGGAGCTCAAAAACAGAAAATGGAGGAGCAGCTCACTGCCACTGCCGTGAACTGTCAAGAGGCAGAAAGTTCATTTTTATTGCCTACCGCGTCGCTCAACCGCTCGATGTAAGTATTCCCCGACTTTCTCGATTTGTATTCGCATTTGTTTCATGTTTGTTATTCGATCCTCGGGGCCTAGAAACTCCAAAAATGGTATCAGAGCAATTGAAAAGCATGAAACGAACTAAGGGTTAAAATTTGGGCAAATTGATTTTGAGCATGAATTAATTAAATTGTTTGATTGAATATGCTTAATTGATGTTGAATTGAAGATTGATTGGGTCAATTTCAACAAATTGTGATTGTATCATTTTTTCCCCAAATTGATGGCTTGGCCGAATGGTATGCCCTATTTTAATGTCTTGGGATTTTTTTTTTGTTCATTGGATGAATTAGAAATCATTTGGGGATATTGATTTAATGTTGAATTTAATTTAATTGGATTGAATTTGACTTGGACAAAATAATTCCCCTTGGCCGAGACTATGATAGCATGTATATTGGGTTTGATTTTTGATCAAAATATGTTGGACATGTTTTGTGGTTGATAAGCATGATTAATTGTGTAAATTAATGTTTTAGAAATGTTAATTTGGGTGGTTAATTGTGTTATACACTTTAGTTAATTAAATGTGAAATTGGATTTTTGTGTTTAATTAAATTGGGCCTTAAAATTGGATTTGGGCTTGTTGTGTTGTAAATGGGCTAAATGGGCTTGGTTGTACCAAGTTGGGTTTACGCAAATTGGATTGGATCCAATTGGGCCCAAAACCGCCTCCATAAAGCCCAAATGCGCCAATGAACCTTTAAAGTTTAATTGGGCCTAATGGGCCAAGATTGATTTCTAGGCTTATAAGGTAATTCCCGGATTGGATTTTCGTTATTCGGTTTGACCTGAGTTGACCAAAAGTCCACGCCTTAAGAAATTAATTAAAAGCCCATTCGACTTTAATTAAATTGACGTTGGACGTTAATCGGGCTTTGAGACCCGTAGCGATTAAATTTGGAATTTAAGTCGTAAAAGATTATTAATAAAGTGTTATATTTAATTTGGAATTAAATAAGCAAATTAGAATTAAATGCATATTGAATTGGATTTAATTATGTAATTTAATTTAATTCGAGAATTCGTACTTTGAGTACTTATTCGCAAAGACGAGTTTGACTCGCGCAAAATCAAATCGTTGTTTGAACATCGGATGATCACTAATTATCAGATTAATTAATTTGATTAGATTGATTGATAACATGCTTGTGTGAATACATGGTTGCGATGCATGAATAATGTATATCGGATGGATATTAGATGGGTGGGACAATTTTAGAAATTGTAATAAATTTGATTTATTAATTGGACCTGCGTGTCCAGCCTATTACCTCTCAATTCTTTGTATTCTCTTCTCACCTATTCCCCTCAATGTAAATGAGGTTTATTTAGAAGTGTAGTGTAACAGGTAGAAGTAAATACATGTGCTAGCGGGAGAGAGAAATGGAGAGATTTGATATAGGATCAATGTAAAGTATCCATCCGCATATCATTATTATTTTTCATATACGCTTTATTATGTGTTTAGAATGCATGTTTAAGGGTGTATGATGATGAGACCTTAACAAAGATAATAAATAGGTTGCCAATTTGCACGCGAAAAACCCTCGCAAAATATTAAGCATTTTTCCTTCCATTGAGTAATTCTCACTCAAGATCCGAGACTGGCATGGCTTGTTGGACAAAGTCAAGGCCTTTGTCCGTCGAGGATGTGTTTGAATCATGAGAGCTTTGTTCCATATCAGTGTCTTGTCCAAGTTGTGGTTTGTTGGCCAAAGTCAAGACCACTTCTTGTCCATCGACATTGATTACGAAGCTTTCCATGGTCACTGAGTCGCTCTTGACTGGGATCACTAAGTTTGTTGTGCCAAAGCCAAGGCTTAGTTGATTCAAAGGAAAAAAGGTTAGGCAATACATTGGATGTATTGGCATATATAAGATATATGTTTCGGACTTGGATGTCCCTCTACCGGATCTAGGAATTGGATTGGATCAAATCGATCTTAGAGATCTACCTAGTTAATTATCATACAATTTGTTGGCCAAAGTCAAGATTGTGTGATATTTAACGGGATCCTAGCCCGCTAGGAAACACGGTTTCCCGAGTACTCGACAGAGGGTTAGAGGCTCGCCGAAAAATAGTGGGAGGCAAGAATTGAATTCGCAATATTCGTTTAATTACTTGCCATACGTGCTCAAACCAATATCATTCGTCATCAATAATTAAATGTTAGTGTTAAGTTCTAATATATGTCCCAAGATCAACAAATCAAGCAAGAAAACGCATGAATACACAACATAGGAGGTGCGGAATAAACTCACATTGATCGGTTGGATGCTACGAAGATGAAAAACGCACTGCATGTTTCTGCTCGGCAGTGAGCTGCGCGTGTGAGGGGCTGCACGGTGGTGACTGGTTCGACTCCTCCATGATTCGGCCATTGATGACCTCCATTGAAGCTTCATGCTTCAAGCTTTCCAAGCACAAATTCGTTTCCCTATCACCATAATATAACCCATGTGTGTGTGCTAGCACTTGATTTTTGCCACAAAAATCGTTATCTTGCTTCTCATTTTGTTCGGCAGATCCAGAACAAGAAGAAGAAGAAGAAAACGGCTCCAAAACCGTGAAGGAGAAGAGGAAAAATGAGAAGACCGAATGTGGTCTTAGAGAGAGAGAAAAGAAAAATGAATTTGGTTTATATATTTTCAAAAAAGCAAATACCAAATTCTTTTTACTTTTCAAAAAGTAAAAAAAAACAAAAGCAACAAAACAATAAATGCTTTTCAATACCACATCAATCACTCAAATCAAGTGACAACTTGTCACATCACTCAAAGTGACATTTGATTTGACGCTTGATGTGATTTGCGATTTGACTTGCGTGCCGCACTCGAATTCGAAATGCGAATGCGCTCGCAAATAATCCCGGGCTCGGGTTCGCTAATTCCAAATTAACGAATTTTCCGTCGCGTCGTAATTAAATGATTACGCCTAACGAAATCACTATTCACGTCGCTAACGAATTAATTCTAAATTAATTCGTTCGCCCGAATTAAAATCTAATTTTAATTACGCGTCGAAATCCAATTTCTTATAATATATCGAATATATTATTTTATCGATTAATTCCAAATTAATCGTTCTCTCTCTTTAATTAATATTTTATCCCAGATAAAATATCTCCGCAATCAATCCCAGATTAATTTTCTCTCTCTCTAATTAATCCTAGATTAATTAAAGTGCGAGTTATACATCATCGGTGAATCTTCAGGAAGCGACCCATGAGATCTCCGGATATGTTGGCAGTAAATACGGTCGTCGGAGTATCCGAACACGTAAGTACCTCGTACTACGTTTATACCGATTTACAAGACAAGGTTGGCTTCTAGCAAAGCGCCATACCTACCCAATTCTCCAGAAATATTCTTACAGGAATATATAGATCTGTATCAAGCGTAGTATACCGTAGTATTGTGTATATCGGCCCAGTATCGGATATTCACGTGCTAGGGCTGGGGCTGGATAAGTGTCTGCCCCGTCCGAAGCACATGTCGGATGTCTGGTAACTAGTCTCTATAATCGGATATACATGACCTTGTCATAATATCTCGATGGCCGGCAAGCACTTAAGAACACTAATACCGTATCCTGCGTGACATCATCTCCACTATAACTGAAGTGATACTTCCGTCTCGACATCACACCCAATACACTACGACTCTCTGATAAACCCAAGAAGCGGTGTACGCAGAGCCGGTTAAAGCCCTGTACCACCAAGACCAAAGTCTACCGATTATCGCAAGTATTAGCGATGCAAGTCTCAGGTTAAGACTATACACACCTACCTTGATTTCGACTCCCCATAGACACATAGTCATAATACCAATGGGATTCCGATGGGTCTATCCAGAGGGAAGCTGTTTCCCGTACCATCGGTGAAACACAACCTCCTATCGCACTTGCATAAGTATCCAATACTTAAATATATGAGAACTATGCCGTTGTGCCCTCACAACGCGCACAAGTGCAATACTAGCCTATTCCGCATTATCGATGTCCTGTCTCGATAATACTCCGGCTAGGGATATTTAATGATTAATCCTTCGTGGACTGATACTGTCTCATATCATCTTAATCCAGGAACTAATCATATGGACCTCTCTTCATTTATACATCTAAGGTGATCTAATCACAAATGATGAGAGTACAATTTCCTTGTCACATAGTTAATTTGTACAACAACACCGTGATCTGTACAAATAGTGACGCTATGGGTCATATTATCCAACAATCTCCCACTTGGCACATAGCCAGTCACTCGAGTGTCTAACACCCGAACTATGTACGGTTCTCTCAAATTGATGAGGAAAGGGTTTCGTCAGCGGATTTGCGTATTATATCTTCTGACGCGATTTATACGATCATCACATCGCCACGATGTTGATCCGAACGAATCAGATGATATAGAAGTATATATCTGGATCGTCGATGAGACCTTTAATTCCTTAGCCTGTGCTGACGCCTAGCTCAGCTGCTAAAAGAACTATATCTAATCTAATTAGATTTATTATTGATCCAATGGCTTCTATTGCTGCCTCAGCTGCAGCAATAATCCGCATTTGTTGTAATTCGGCAACAGTTATCTTGCTCGGAATATTTCCACTTATTGTCCCGTTATTCAAACTTTATAGTACCGCAGTATTTACCGGTTTGGAAACTTGCAGCAGTGATCCTAGTCACTTCAAGTTCTCCATCTCCATAATTTAAGACAACATCTTTAGTTCTCTAAGATACTAATAGATGTCCTTAACTTCAATCCAATGACTATCACTTGGATTGTCCCGATTGTGACTCCATATGCTCAAAGCGTATGAGACACCAATACAAGTACATTTTAAATGTACAATTCCAGAGAGTGTTAACAACTCCAAATCTATCCCTGTAGATCTTTATTCCTTGAATAAAGGTTGTTACTCCCCAGAATTCCACAGAGAATTTCTTATGAAAGCCAAGCTTTCACCGATTATTTTATGGGAATTTCATTATCAGTGCTCTCCCCCACTAACCTCCTTATATACACAAGAATTATTTCGTTTTGAGTCAAATCATAAACCATTATGATTATATCAAAACGTCAGTTCCAAGAACCTTATGCTTGTTCAATCCAAACATGGATCGAATAACCTGCAAACCTTGTTTGTCGGTTATACAAAATCGTCAGGATGTTGTAAGCATCCTCCAAAGGTTTCCTTTTCAGGAAAGCGATTTTGATCTGCAACTGACACATTTCATAAATGAAATATGCAGTTATCAACAAGTATCTTCAAAATGGATTTACCATGGCAACAGGTAAAAGGTTGAACCGTTATTAACACATGTTGATACGATACCTTTCCGTCAAAAGCCCGGCTTTGTACGTTGGTATGTTGCCATTCATGTATGTCTTCCTTGAAGACGTTTAATGTACCAATAGGCACAATGCCTTGTGGTACAACAACTAGTATCCAAAATAGTTGTTAAACATGGAATCCATTTCGGACTCATGGCACTTTGCCATAATAGGGAGTCGATACCTTGTATCACTTCCTCAAAACGTAATCGGTTGGTATACCTTCATAAGATTAACTCTTTATGAGGTGAGATCAGAAACCATACCCTAGGTTGTTTTCTGACTCTATCCGATCTACGCGGTTCTTGTGTATCTGAAGATTAATGGTATAGATTCATCATAGATGAACTATTTGTGTTCCATTAAGGACTTCGTGCCTTGAACAGTATTACTTCGATTTTCATCGAGTATCACTATCCTCCCACTGACCACTGCATATCGGTATTCCTCTCAGGAAAAACCGCATGGTGAGCAACAATCACATTGTTCTCATGTGAGATTTATAAGTACTATACTTATGGTTTCCCTTAGGATAACCTATATGGCACTTATCCAATTTGGGTCCTTAGTTTGGTATTATCCAAACATATGCCTAGCATCCCAAACAGTCAGGAATGAGAAACCCGATTTCTTTCCCGTTCATATCTAATATGTAATCTGTCAAACATATTTTTATGGAACTTTATTCTAAATAAGTTATTGCACTGTTAAAACTTATCCGTTGAAGGAAATAGTAGCTCAGAGCGACTCATGATTAGCCTTATCATGTCTAACATGATTCGGTTAATCCGTTCGGACACACCGTCACTTTGACGTGTTCCGGGAGGAGTCCTCATTTGAAAGAATACTATACTCTTTCAAGTATATAAGAAACTTATTGCTTAAGTATTTTCCATTACGGTCTTACCGTGACGGTATAATACTATAGCCGATCTGTTTGTCTATTTCGTGTCGAAACTCTAAAAGTTTCTGATTTGTGTTCTTCAAAAGAAACACATAACCATAACGTGATGCCACATCCGTAAGGTCACGAAATATTCATGTTCACATCTAGCCTAGCTAGATATGGGCCCACTAACTTCACCATGAATAGGGCTAACAGATCGGTGGCCCATTTTACTATTACTAAGTAAATAGTATTTTAGGTACTTTACCTAATAAACTAGATTCGCAGACCTTATTTGAATAGTCAAATCAGTCCTAGTATCCACTCTTCAAAGTGTGGATATACGAGTCTTGTATAATTATGTCCCAGACAATAATGCCACAAATAAGTCTCTATTGATCAAATCAATTTGAGCTATTTATTTGTCAATTTTATGTTTGATTTTTATTTTATATTAAATATTATTCAAATTATGTTATTCACATCTAATGTATTATCTCAGTATCATCTTTATATTAAAATACTTGTGTTCTAGAATATAAAGTTTATCCGCAACGGTTAAACACTGATATAGAGATAATGTCTCTAGTCAAACTAGTTACACTATAACAGTTCCTAATTTAAGTACACACCCGAAGGATAGTTCCTAAACTTAGGTATCTACGGTCGAAACAGCGACTTTCGTCCCGTTTCCGATTCGCAGAGCAATCTCAGCTTGAAGTCAGTATCCTGCTCAAAGCAGATTCTGAACATCAATACATATATTTTATGTACCACACTAAGTATTTAAAATCTAATTTCAATACTAGCCGTGAACATAACTAAGACAAACATTTTTAAGTAAGAGCCTTGCCCTTTCTTTAATTCCTTCGTGTCTGCCATATCCAAATGGTAGTCACTTTGGGATATTTCAATTATTTTTTTTAATATTTCAGAAACCTTTGGCCAAGCTTGGGTTTCGGAATATTGAAACGATGTGCACCTCGTGCTACATGCCCAATTGCAAACTTTGACTTTATCTCCTCTAGAATAGTCAATTAATTCTCCAAGAATTATAAATTGCAATTTTAATACTTCTTAAATCTAAATTAGATTTATGACAAGTATATTAAATTAAGTATTAAAGTCATCATCACATAAATCTTCCAAAGATTTTCTCTACTTATTTTGCTTAATTTTGGGCTTAAGGTATAATAAGTTATTTTATCAAATAAGGTAACCTATTATTTATTCCCAATTTGAAAATTAAATTATTTAAATATTTTAATCCCAGATTATATTTTAAATATCCAACTTTTCAATTTTATCTTGATTACAATAGTCCAACTATTTAATCAACGATTAGTGGTACTATATATATTATAATGATTATAATAGTCCAACTATATAATCAAATATAATCCAAATTAATTAACCTCAATTACATTGATTACTATAATCCAATCATAAAATCAACTGTAAACTGAAATTAATTAATTCAAATATATTGATTAATATAATCCAATTATATATAATCAAGTATAATACAGTCCAACTGTTTATTAAAACAACAATTTAAATATCAGTCCAACTAACATTTAATATTACGACGAAATAATTTAAATGAGCGCGTATGGCGAGTAATTGAACGAGTATTGCAAATTCAATTCTTGCCTCCCACTATTTTTCGTCGAGCCTCTAACCCTCTGTCGAGTACTCGGGAAACCGTGTTTCCTAGTGGGCTAGGATCCCGTTAAATATCACACAATCTTGACTTTGGCCAACAAATTGTATGATAATTAACTAGGTAGATCTCGAAGATCAATTGGATCTCATCCAACTCCTAGATCCAGTAGGTGGACATCCAATCCTAAACATATATCTTATATATGCCATACATCCAATGTATTACCTAACCTTTTTCCTCTGAATCAACTAAGCCTTGGCTTTGGCACAACAAACTTAGTGATCCCAGTCAAGTGTGACCCATTGACCATGGAAAGCTTCGTAATCAATGTCGATGGACAAGAAGTGGTCTTGACTTTGGCCAACAAACCACAACTTGGACAAGACACCGATATGGAACAAGCCTCTCGTGATTCAAACACATCTTCGACGGACAAGGGCTTGACTTTGGCCAACAACCCATGCCAATCTCGGATCTTGAGTAAGAATCACTCAATGGAAGGAAAAAACTTGATATTTTATGAGGGTTTTTCGCGTGCAATTGGCTACCAATTTATTATCTTTGTTAAGGTCTCATCATCATACACCCTTAAACATGCATTCTAAACACATAATAAAGCGCATATGAAATAAATAATAATGATATGCGGATGGATATTTTACATTGATCCTAGATCAAATCTCTCACTTTCTCTCCCCCTAGCACAAAATTTTCTTCTACCCGTTACACTACACTTCTAAAGAAACCTCATTTACATTGAGGGGAATAGGTGAGAAGAGAATACAAAGAGTATAGAGGTGATAAGGCTGGACACGCAGGTCCAATTAATAAATCAAATTTATTACAATTTCCAAAATTATCCCACCCGACTAATATCCATCCGATATACATTTTCATGCATCGCAACCATGTATTCATACAAGCATGTTATCAATCAATCAAATCCAATTAATTAATCTGATAATTAGTGATCATCCAATGTTCAAACAACGATTTGATTTTTGCTCGAGTCAAACTCGTTTTGCGAATAGTACTCAAAGTACGAATTCTTGAATTAAATTAAACTACATAATTAAATCCAATTTAATACGCATTTAATTCTAATTCACTATTTAATTCCAAATTAAATATTACACTTTTATTAACGAACCTTTACGACTAAATTCCAAATTTAATCGCAACGGGTCTCAAAGCCCGATTAACATCTAATGTTTATTTAATTAAAGTCCAATGGGCTTTTAATTAATTTCTATAAGGCGTGGACTTTTGGTCAACTCGGGTCAAACCGAAGAACCAAAATCCAATCCGGGAGTTACCCCATAAGCCTTTAAATTAATTTTGGCCCATTAGGCCCAATTAAATAATTAAGGTCCATTAAGTCATAATTGGACTTTATGGATGCGGTTTTAGGCCCAATTGGATCCAACCAATTTGCCTAAACTCAACTTTTTACAACAAAGCCCAAAGCCCAATTACAACCTAACAAGCCCAATTTCCAAAATCAAGCCCAAATTAATTAACTTATAAAATTCCATTTCACAATCAATTAACCTAAGTGTAATACACAATCAATTACCCAATTAACATTTCTAAAACATCAATTAGCCTAATTAATCATGCACTTTAACAACCAAATAGTGTCCAACACAATTCAATTAAAATCAAACCCAATTTACATGCTTTCAAGTCTCGGCAATTAGGGGTTTTTCAATCCGATTCGGTTTCAATCCAATTGAATCCACAATCATCATTTCCCAAATCAATTCAATTCATCCAATGAATTAAAAAAAAAATCACAATGAATTTCATGTTCATTAAGATTCGGCCAAGCCACTTTAAAAGGGAAAAAATGTTCCAAATCAAAATTCAATCCAATTGAACTTCAAAACAACATTACCCAATTGTTTTAAGTCCTCCAATGATCAAAAAACAAATTAATTCCAAGAATTAGGGTTCTTCCAATTTCGGTCATGCCTCCAATTTGGGGAAAATTGATCCAATCCAATTTTCTTGAAATTGATCACACACAATCTCAATTAAACATGTTTTAAGCATACTTAACATCCAATTTAATTAAAACATGCTCAAACACATTTTACCCAATTTCAAGTTACATGTTCAACCTAAAGAATTGGGAAAATTGATCCAATCCAATTTTCTTGAAATTGATCATGCACAACTTCAATTAATCAACATACAAGCATACTTAATCAATCAATTCAACCAATCATGCTTCAATTGATTTTACCCAATTTGTCATGCCCCAATTTGGGGAAAATTGAATCCAATCCATTTCATGAAATTGATCATGCACAACTTCATTAATCAACATACAAGCATACTTAATCAATCAATTCAACCAAATCATGCTTCAATTGATTATCCCCAATTTCAACCCTAAAGTTTCATGCTTGATAATAGCTCTGATACCATTGTTGAGTTCTAATATATGTCCCAAGATCAACAAATCAAGCAAGAAAACGCATGAATACACAACATGGAGGTGCGGAATAAACTCACATTGATCGGTTGGATCTACGAAGATAAAAACGCACTGCATGTTTCTGCTCGGCAGTGAGCTGCGCGTGTGAGGGGCTGCACGGTGGTGACTGGTTCGGCTCCTCCATGATTCGGCCATTGATGACCTCCATTGAAGCTCAAGCTTCAAGCTTTCCAAGCTCACAATTTGTTTCCCTATCACCATAATATAACCCATGTGTGTGTGCTAGCACTTGATTTTTGCCACAAAAATCGTTATCTTGCTTCTCATTTTGTTCGGCGATCCAAACAAGAAGAAGAAGAAAACGGCTCCAAAACCGTGAAGGAGAAGAGGGAAAAATGAGAAGACCGAATGTGTCTTAGAGAGAGAGAAAGAAAATGAATTGGTTTATATATTTTCAAAAAAGCAAATACCAATTCTTTTTACTTTCAAAAAGTCAAAAAAAAAAAAAGCAAAACAATAAATGCTTTTCAATACCACATCAATCACTCAAATCAAGTGACAACTTGTCACATCACTCAAGTGACATTTGATTTGACACTTGATGTGATTTGACGCTCGATTTGACTTGCGTGCCGCACTCGAATTCGAAATGTGAATGCGCTCGCAAATAATCCCGGGCTCGGGTTCGCTAATTCCAAATTAACGAATTTTCCGTCGCGTCGTAATTAAATGATTACGCCTAACGAAATCACTATTCACGTCACTAACGAATTAATTCTAAATTAATTCGTTCGCCCGAATTAAAATCTAATTTTAATTCCGCGTCGAAATCCAATTTCTTATAATATATCGAATATATTATTTTATCGATTAATTCCAAATTAATCGTTCTCTCTCTTTAATTAATATTTTATCCCAGATAAAATATCTCTGCAATTAATCCCAGATTAATTTTCTCTCTCTTCTAATTAATCCTAGATTAATTAAAGTGCGAGTTATACATCATCGGTGAATCTTCAGGAAGCGACCCATGAGATCTCCGGATATGTTGGCAGTAAATACGGTCGTCGGAGTATCCGAACAAGTAAGTACCCCGTACTACGTTTATACCGATTTACAAGACAAGGTTGGCTTCTAGCAAAGCGCCATGCCTACCCAATTCTCCAGAAATATTCTTACAGGAATATATAGATCTGTATCAAGCATAGTATACCGTAGTATTGTGTATATCGGCCCAGTATCGGATAGTCACGTGCTAGGGCTTGGGGCTGGATAAGTGTCTGCCCCGTCCGAAGCACATGTCGGATGTCTGGTAACTAGTCTCTATAATCGGATATACATGACTTGTTCATAATATCTCGATGGCCGGCCAGCACTTAAGAGCACTAATACCGTATCCTGCGTGAGATCATCTCCACTATAACTGAAGTGATACTTCCGTCTCGACATCACACCCAATACACTACGACTCTCTGATAAACCCAGAAGCGGTGTACGCAGAGCCGGTTAAAGCCCTGTACCACCAAGACCAAAGTCTACCGATTATCGCAAGTATTAGCGATGCAAGTCTCAGGTTAAGACTATACACACCTACCTTGATTTCGGCCTCACATAGACACATAGTCATAATACCAATGGGATTCCGAGGGGTCTATCCAGAGCGAAACTGTTTCCCGTACCATCGGTGTGAAACACAACCTCCTATCGCACTTGCATAAGTATCCAATACTTAAATATATGAGAACTATGCCGTTGTGCCCTCACAACGCGCACAAGTGCAATACTAGCCTATTCCGCATTATCGATGTCATGTCTCGATAATACTCCGGCTAGGGATATTTAATGATTAATCCTTCGTGGACTGATACTGTCTCATATCATCTCAATCCAGGAACTAATCATATGGACCTCTCTTCATTTATACATCTAAGGTGATCTAATCACAAATGATGAGAGTACAATTTCCTTGTCACATAGTTAATTTGTACAACAACACCGTGATCTGTACAAATAGTGACGCTATGGGTCATATTATCCAACAGTTAGTTGGACTAATATTTAAATTGTTGTTTTAATAAATAGTTAGACTATATATTCAAACATTTAATTATAGTTGATTAAATAGTTGGACTATTGTAATCATTATAATAAAAAGTACCAAAAATCATTGATTAAATAGTTGGACTATTAAAATCAAGTGAAATTGAAAGATTGACGTTTAATACATAATCCCAGGGAAAATGTATTTAAATGGTTTAATTTTTCAAATTGGAAATTAATTTTCAGGATGGTCCTGGAAAATAATAAGTTACTTTATTTGATAAAATAATATTAAGCCTAAGCCCAGAGTTAAGCAAACAGTTGAGCATGATATTTGGAATATTCATGTAATGACAACTTAAGTGCTTAATCCATTCTATTTGTCGCAGTAGACTCCTTAATTTCTGAATCAGAACTAAGGATTAGATCCTAAAAGTATGATAATGAAATTGAAGGATCTTCATAAATATATTAACTTAGATTTTAGAAGTACTAAATTGCAATAGTAAACTCTTGGAGGGTTAATGACTATTCACAAGGAAACAAAGTCAAACTTTGCAATAAGGCAAGTAGTGCAAGGCGCACCATACTTCGATATTGTAGAAACCCGAGGCTTGGCCAAATTCTTCTGGAATATGGAAAAGGGCAAAGGAAAAATCATTATAGTCTTCTGGGAAGATTAAGGACATATCCCAAAATGTCTACCTAAATGTGGCAAACGGGATCACGGAAGCGTGACTGCCGTTTGGACAAAGCAGACATGAAGGAATTGAAGACGATCAAGGCTCTGACTTCAAATATGTTTGTCAACATTATGTTCACTACTAGTATTAAAATTGGATTTTAAATACTTAGTGTAGTACATAAAATTTATGTATTGATGTTCAGAATCTGTTTTGAACAGGATACTGACTTCAATTGAGATTTATCTTCGATTCAGAAACGGGACGAAAGTCACTGTTTTAACCGTAGATACCTAAGTTTAGGAACTACCTTCGGTTGTGTACCTAAATTAGGAACTGTTATAATGTAACTAGTTTGACTAGAAATATTATCTCTATATCAGTGTTTAACCCGTGCGGGTGAACCTTTATATTTTAGAACACTAAAGTGTTTTATTATATAAAGTTGATATTGAGATAAACACATTAGATGTGAATAACAGTATTTATATTTTGAATATAAATAATATCTCAACGTATAACATGACAAACAAATACCTCAAACTGATTTGATCAGATGAAACATATTGTGGCATTGTTGTTTGGGACACAATTAAACAAGAATCGTATATCCGCACTTTTGAAGAGTGGGTACTAGAACTGATTTGATTCTATTCAAATAAAGTCTACGAATCTAGTTAATTGGGCAAAGTGCCTAAAACACTATTTACTTAGTAAAAGTGTAAATGCCACCAATCTGTTAGCCCTAGTTCATAGTGAAGCAAGTAGGCCCATGTCAGCTAGGCTAGAGGTGGAAATGAATATTTCGTGACCTATACGGATGTGGCATCGCGTTATGGTTATGTGTTTCTTTTGAAGAACACAAATCGGAAAGTTTTAAAGTTTCGACGCGAAATAGACAAATAGATCGGCTATAGTATTAAACCGTCAGGGTAAGACCGTAATGGAAAATACTTAAGCAATAAGTTTCTAATATACTTGAAAGAGTATATTATTCTTTCAAAGAGGACTCCTCACGGAACACGTCAAAGTGATGGTGTGTCCGAACCGAGTAACCGAATTATGTTAGACATGATTAAGGTTAATCATGAGTCGCTCTGAGCTACCATTTCCTTCAACGGATAAGCATTAACAGTGCATAACTTATTTTGAATAAGGTTCCATAATAATCTGATTGACAGATTTCATATTAGATATGAACAGGAAAGAAACCGGGTTTCTCATTCCTGATAATTTGGGTATGCTAGGCATACGTTTGGATGATACCGAACTAAAACCCAAATAGGATAAGTGCCAATTGTTGGTTATCCTAGGGATAACATAAGTATAGTACTTATACATCTCACCAGAGAACACTTATATTGTTGCTCGCCATGCGGTTATCCTAAGAGGAATACCGATATGCAGTGGTAAGTGGGAGGATAGTAAAACTCGATGAAAATCGGAGTAATACTATTCCAGACACCGATTCCTAATGGAACATAAATAGTTCATCAAGGATGAAACTATTCTAATAATCTTTGAATACACAAGAACCACGTAAGTCGGAGAGAGTCAGAAAATAACCTGGGATATGGGTTTCTGATCTCACCTCATAAAGATGTCTATCTTATTGAGGTATATCAACTGACTACGTATGAGGAAGTGATACAAGGTATCGACTCCCTATTATGACAAAGTGTCATGAATCCGAAATAGATTCCATGTATATCGATAAGTTTGGATACTAGTCGATGTACTGCAAGGCATTGTGTCTACTGGTACTTTATAAGTCTTCAAGGAAGACATACATGGATGGCAATATACCAACGTATAAAGCTAGGATTTTAGCGGAAAGGTATCGTTATCAACATTGTGTTGATTACGATTCAACCTTTTAGCTGTTGCCACGGTATATCCATTTGGATAATGCTTGCTAATGCTGCATGTTTCATTTATGAAATATGGCAGCATAACGGGAAAATCGCTTTCCTGAAAAGGAAACCTTTTGGAGGATGTTTACAACATCCTGTCGGTTTTATCGTACCAAAACTAGCAAACAAGGTTTGCAGGTTATTCGATCCATGTTTGGATTGTAGCAAGCATAGGTTCTTAGAATTATCATTTTGATATAATCATAATAGTTTATGATTTAATTCAAAAAGAAAAGATTCTTATGTATATAAGGAGGTTAGTGGGAGCGCACTGACAATAGATGTCCTATAAAAATAATGATAAAATATGTCATTTCTTGGAAATGATATTCCCAAAATAACAATCGGCAAAAGCTTGGCTTTCGAGAAAAACTCTCCGAGAAACCGTACATTGAAAAATGTACGTGACCTGGTGTCTCATACGCCTTGAGCATATAGATTCACAATCAGACCAATCCAAGTGATAGTCACTGGATTGGTGTTAAGAACATCCGATAGTATCTTAGAGAACTAAGGATGGTGTCTTAAACTCTGGAGATGGAGAACTTGAAGTGACTGGGATCACTGTTGCAAGTTCCCTAACCGATAAAGACGACAGTAAGTCGCTAACGGTACAGTGAGCTGGAAATCTTCCAAGCAAGAGACTTTACCGAATAAACAACAGATGCGGGTTATGGATGCAGTTGAGGCAGCAATAGAAGCCTTCTCGGTAGATAAAAATCTAATTAGCTTAGATATAATTCTATTAGCAGCTGAGCTAGGCTTGAGCACAGGCTAAAGAATTAACGGTCTCATCAACGATCCAGATAAATACTTCGATAATCATCTGATTCGTTCGGATCATACATCGCAGCGATATGATGATCGTGTTGGAGTTTCTAGAGGTCCCAAGATCAAAACTCAAGCATGAAACACAAGTGAATACAACGACGGAAGTTGCGGAATACTTACATCGAGCGGTTGAGCGACGCGGGGCAACAAAGAACAAAAATCTACTCATTGCCCACTGCTCATGTGCGCCCACTGCAGCAGTTCAAGGTTCTGTTTTGCGCCATTTATCTTCAAGATTTGAAGCTCCAAGCTTCATCATTTGAATCCCGGCTCATTGGTAAGCTTCCCTATCACCTTCGCATTGATCCCGGAGTGTGCTAGCACTCTTGTTTTTGCATCAAAAACGCACTTGGCTTCCCTCCATATCTTCAACACTCACGGAAGTTCACTGCCTTTGTAGAAGAAGAGAATGGCGTGAAAGATGGAGAGAATTTTGGCTCCAAAATGAACCAACGTGAGAGAGAGAGAGAGTTGTAAAAGTTAAAATGCAATTGATTTCTAAAATCAATTTTTAACATATACCAAACATATAAAATTAATATATGTCACTCAAGCTTTTAAAAAATCTTTTCAACAACTCCCATCAAGTCACATCACTTCACATCACTCAATCAATCCAATCAATTGTCACATCACTCAAAGTGACATGATTTGACGCTTGATGTGACTCTAGATGCGACTAGCGATTTGACGCTTGATTTGACTTGCGTGCCGCACTCGAATTCGAAATGTGAATGCGCTCGCAAATAATCTCGGGCTCGGATTCGCTAATTCTAAATTAACGAATTTTCCGTCGCGTTATAATTAAATGATTATGCCTAGCGAAATCACTATTCACGTCGCTAACGAATTAATTCTAAATTAATTCGCTCGCCCGAATTAAAATCTAATTTTAATTCCGCGTCGAAATCCAATTTCGTTTAATATATCGAATATATTAATTCTTTGATTAATTCCAAATTAATCGTTCTCTCTCTTTAATGATATTTTATCCCAGATAAAATATCTCCGTAATTAATCCCAGATTAATTTTCTCTCTCATCTAATTAATCCCAGATTAATTTTCTCTCTCATCTAATTAATCCCAGATTAATTAAAAGTGCGAGTCATACGTCATCGGTGAATCTTTGGGAAGCGACCCATGAGATCCCCGGATATATTGGCAGTCAAATCGGTCATCGGACTATCCGAACACGTGTGTACCAAGTACTACGTTTTACCGATTTACAAGACAAGGTTAGCTTCTAGCAAAGCACCATGCCTACCACATTCTCCGGAAATATCCTTACAGGAATAAGGATCTATATCAAGCGTTGTATACCGTAGTATTGCGTATTTCTGTCCAGTATCAGATGATCACATGCAAGGCCTGGGGCTGGTATAGTGTCTGCCCCGTACGAAGCATATATCGGATAACAAGCAACTAGTCTCTTTAATATCGGATAATCATGACCAAGTCATATTATCCCGACGGTTGCAACCTTATATAGAGAACGAGTTCTGTATCCCTGCGCGATCATCAACTACGATTCGCGATATACTCAGCATCGTCGTACACAGAACCTGTTACAGCCCTGGACGACCTCAACCAAAGTATATTGATTGTCGTATGCATTAGCGGTGCAAGTCTCAGGTTAAGACCAAATACACCTACCCTGATTTCGGACTTCCATAGACACATAGTCATACTATACTACCAATGGAATTCCGAGGGGTCTAATCCAGAGCGAAGCTGTTTCCTATACCATCGGTGAAACACAACCTCCTATTACACTTGCATAAGTATCCTATACCCAAATATATGAGAACTGTGCCGTTGTGCTCTCACAAACGCGCACAAGTGTAATACTAGTATTTTACGCATTCATCGATGTCCAATCTAGATAATGCTCTGACTAGGGATGTTTAATGATTTATCCTTCGTGCACTGATATTGTCTCATATCATTCTCCGTCCAGGAACAAATCATAGGGACCTCTCATCATTTATATATCTAGGTGATCTAATCACAAATGATAATAATGCAATCTCCTTTGTCACATAGTTAATTTGTACAACAACACAATGATCTGTAAAAATAATGACGCTATGGGTCATAATTATCCAACAATCTCCCACTGGGCCTATAGCCAGTCACTCGAGTGTCTGACACCCGAACTATGTACTGTTTGGCTCAAATTGCTGAGAAAAGCTTTCCTCAGCGGATTTTCATGATTATCGTCTGATGCTATTTATTCGATCATCACATCGCCACGATGTATGATCCGAACGAATCAGATGAATAGTCGAAGTATTTATCTAGATCGTTGATGAGACCATTGATTCTTTAGCCTGCACTGTAGCCTAGCTCAGCTGCTAACAGAATTATATCTAATCTAATTAGATTTATTTATCGACCCCAGAAGGCTTCTATTGCTACTTCAGCTGCAGCAATAACCCACATTTGTTGTTTATTCAGCAACAGAATCTTGCTTGGAAGATTTCCACCTCACTGTACCGTTATACTATCGTATAATACCTTTGTTACGACTTATAGTCGTTATCAGGAAAGCGAAGCTTTCACCGATTATTTTATGGGAATATCATTTCCAAGAAATGACATATTATCATTATCTTACAGGACATTCATGTCAGTGCACTCCCACTAATCCATTTATATACACAAGAATCATCTCGTTTTGAATTAAATCATACTCCATTATGATTACATCAAAACGATAATTCCTAGAACCTATGCTTTCTTCAATCCAAACATGGATCGTATAACCTGCAAACCCTGTTTGCTTGTTATGGTACAACAAAACCGATAGGATGTTATAAACATCCTCCGAAAGGTTTCCTTTTCAGGAAAGCGATTTTCCTGTTAAGCTGTCATATTTCATAAATGAAATACGCAGCTTTAGCAAGCATTATCCAAATGGATTTACAATGGCAACATGTAAAAGGTTTCGTCGTTATCAACACAATGTTGATAACTTTACCTTTTCTTTACAAGCCTAGCTTAGTACGTTGGTATGTTGCCTTCCATGTATGTCTTCCTTGAAGACTTATAAAGTACCAATAGGCACAATGCCTTGCGGTACATCAACTAGTGTCCAAACTTGTTGATATACATGGAATC
>SKCR01025950.1:0-19582 GCA_019454045.1 Zanthoxylum bungeanum | reverse complement strand
TCATATTTCCTTACTAGCTCCTTATTATCAAGTATTTGACCTCCATATGCTTTGATCCAGTGATATTCTTATTATTCTTTGGAATAATACCACCACACGAAAATTATCATAATATAACTTTATAGGTCTAGAAATGGAGTCAACAATTGACATTTCTGTTATGAGATATTTTACCCAAATAGCCTGTGACGCTGCACCAAAACATGCTACAAACTCAATATGTATTGTGGAAGAATTTACTAATGTTTGCTTGAAACGTTTCCAATATATTGTTCCACCTGATAGCATAAACACATATCTTGAGATAGATTTCCTATCATCTGAACAACTAGCAATGTCACAGTCCGTATACCAAACTAGTTCAAGATTTTCAACCTTTTTGTATGTCAACATGTAATCTTTATTCCCCTTAAGATATCTAAAACTATATTAGTAGTAGTCCAATGTTCCATTCCAAGATTAGATAAAAATCTTCCCAGTACACCAACTGCAAATGCAATGTCGGGTAGAGTACATAGTTGTGCATACATCAGGCTTTCTAGTACATTAGCATATGACACTGCCTTCATAGACTCTCTCTCAACCTCATTCTCAGGTGACTGTGCCAGACTCAGTTGATCACTTTTAACAATTGGCACATCCCAAGATTTACAATCATGCATACTGAATATCTTCAGTATCCACTCAATGTATGCATTATGAGAGAGACCTAATACATTTCTAGTTCTATCATTGTGGATTTCAATAACCAGAACAAAATATGATTCTCCAAGACCTTTCATATCAAAATGCCTAGACAATGACTGCTTTACCTCATGCAGCATTCCTAGATCGTTACATGCAAGCAAAATATCATCTACATAAAGCATGAGAAAGATAAATTCACTCTCACTGTTCTTGATATATATATATATATGCATCTATCAAATTTACTTTCCACAAATCCTAAAGAGGAGATTACATTGTCAATCTTTAGGTACTACTGACGAGAAGCTTGTTTCAAACCATAAATAGACTTTTTAAGTTTACAAACATGTTGATTTTCACCATCTTTCTAAAATTCTTCAGGTTGTACCATATAGACATTTTCATTTTATTCTTCATTTAGGATTGCGGTTTTAACATCCATCTGATGTAGCTCTAAATCATAATGAGCTACTAGTGCCATGATTACTACTCTAATGTATCTTTAGAAGATACATGTGAAATTTTTTTTAGTGTAATCAATTCATCCCCTCTGAGAAAATCCTTTGGCATCTAATCTGGCTTCAAACCTCTCAATATTCCTTTTAGAGTCTTTCTTGGTCTTATAGACCCATTTACAGCCAATAGGTCCACAACTTTCAGGTAATTCAACAAGCTCTTACACACCATTATATCCCATATATTGCATTTCATCCCTTATTATATTCCACCATATATTAGATTGAGAACTAGAAACAACTTCTTTAAAATTTGTTTGATCAGCACAATGGCTTATGTCATAATCAATCTCATTTAAATAAATTTCATAATCAGAGGGAATTGTGGACCGCCTTACCCTCATTGACCTTCTTAATGGAACCTCTATAACTATATTCTGTAATAGTGGAACCTCATTTACTTGTATGGGTTCCTCCTCCACAATCAGATTAGTTGCAAGTATATGTTACAATGTCTCAGACTGTATGGGTAAGGTATGTGAACAATTTTGGTATGTGTCCTTTATTCGAGATTTCTATATGATTATCTTTATTAGCCAGATCAAATTCCAAGAACTTAGCTTTTTGTGATTCTATAATCCTGGAACCCTTTCTCTAAATAGAATCTGTAGCCTTTAGAATGAACATGGTATCCTATAAAATAGAAACGAGTAGATCTGGATTGCAACTTACCTAAAGTAGGATTATAAAGGCATACTTCTGAAGGACATTCCCAAACACAGAGGTAACACATACTAGGTTTCCAACATGTCCAAATTTCAAAAGGAGTTCTAGAAACAGACTTACTTGGAACTCTATTAAGGATGTAAAAGGTTGTTTTAATTGCCTCACCTCAAATTTCATACTCCTTAACATCTCTTGAAGGGTGTGATTCTGCCTTTTGGCCATACCATTCAATTCAGGACTACCTGACATAGTAAATTCACTTACTATTCCACAATCTTCTAAGAATGTGGTTGATGGTCCATTTATTTGTCCATTGACCCCATGTTTACCATAATATTCACCACCCCATTCAGATTTTACAATCTTGATAAATTTTCCCAACTGTTTCATAACTGTAGTCTTGAAGATCTTGAATTTATCAAGGCTTCAGACTTTTCTAATCATACAGAGGTATCCATATCGGGAAAATTCATCATGAATGTTATATAATACTTATTATTGTAAATTATGGGTGAATAAGGTCCACTTATATTTATATGAATAATTGTAAAAGATTGGAGCTTGGAGTGGATTCTTTTTTCTTGATTTTAGTTAGTTTACCCTTATAAAAATCAACACATGTTTCTAGGTCACTAAATTCAAGAGTAGGTAGGATATCATATTTAATTAACCTTTCTACTTTTTCCCTAGAAATATGACCAAGTCTCTTATGCCAAAACATGTATGACATTTTCTTTATTAAGGTTCTTTTGGAAACTTGTTCAACATTATATAAATTGGAATAGACTTGACTTGATGCCAAGTAGAGACTGTACAGTCCATATAACAAAACAAAATGGCCAACTTTATTTGAGTTAAAATATACAGATACAGAGCCTATATTTAACTCAAAGCTATAATTTTATTTATCGAGAACAGATATTGATATCAAGTTTCATCTAAGGGATGGTATATACAAAACACTTGTTAAAATAAGTTCATAATTGGAGTCTAGTTTTAAACAAATATCTCCACATAATGTACATCCATCAATTCATTATTGCCAACTACAAGCTTAAACTCATCCTTATTTGGTTTCCTATTGTTTATGAATCCCTGCAATATGAAGGCAATGTGATTAGTTGCTCATTGTCAAGCCACCAAGAACTGGATGTAGCATTAACAAAATTGGATTCACATGCAATAAAAACCAAAGAGTAACTTTCATGCCCATGTTTCTCTAACCAAACTTTATACTTAGAACACTTTGACTTCATATGCCCTTTCTTTTTACAAAAGAAATATTTAAGTTCTTTTTGAAGACTCCTTTACTACTACTTTAGCATTTTTCTGACCAGTTTATTATAATTCTGAACATTATCAAAAGATGGAAATTTAGATTTCTTACATTCCTTGCGAGGCTTAGAAAAATGAGAGCTGCATCTATATGCCATGCCTTTAGTTTCTCTTCCTCAGCAAAACAATGGCAATGAAATCATTAACATTCCAAGATTCATCCCTCTAATTGTAAGTAGTTACCATTGTACCAAACTCTATAAGTAGAGTATTCAATGATTGATTGACAATGCTAAGATTTTTAAGCTTGTTCTAAATATGGACCATCATCAAAATGTATTGTCTAACACCTCCATTACCATTATGGAGATTTTGTATCTTTTAGAGACAACTGTCAGGAAATCTTTTGCTATAAAGGTTTCTGGAAGATCACTTATTAAATGCTCAGGAATGGATCTCTTTATAGTCAAATAGCATATGCGATTTGACTTATGCCATACTGTATGTAGCTGCTTATCCGTATCAGTACTGGAACTATTAATATCAACTGGCTTAAAAGTAGTCATAACTAGATCTCTATCTGCTAATTCCATAGCCAACTGCACATCTCTATTCGACACGTTAAAATTGGAACCAGTTAACATCTTTATAGTCATAGTGTTGTTGTAACTGAAAAGGTGACTAAAAAATAAATAACAATACAATTCTTTAGTTTAAGCACAAAACAAGATAATAAAAAATAATAATACTTCAAGTCATAAAAGAGTATTATACTAATAATTTTAGCATATCATTGTATAAACACCTTTGGGCAGAATAATTAAAAATTCTTCATATAAGACGATTCAGAAACTTATCCAATCCTTATAAGTTTACCACCTTTGGGTGAATAAACCACTCAGACTAGTTCATTCCCAACCATATGTCTCATATGTAACATTTCTAAAACTTACATACAATCCACATCTTTGGACAGAAAACTACACATCAAAAAATAAACATCCCTAAAATATGTAAGACTATCATCACTTAAAAGATTCAGTGAAAATGTCACTTTGGCGGCAACAATTTTCACTAAACTCATAAGCAATTCTCACATCGGGGTACTGACCGGTGCGTAATCACACGAGTATAACACAAGCGCACGTATCATTCAAGTATTATAAAAAGTATCGATCCCACGAGGACTTAATACCTAATCTATTAATTTTATGAGGTCAAATGATTACTAGTATCTAACAGATTGATTGATTGATTTGAAATGGTGATGATTTTGAATTTAAAAACAAGTAAATAAAATTGCACGAAAGTAGGTTTAAGAAAATTCAATATTAGGAAACTATCTAGGGTTGTGAATATTTCTAATATCTTTTAAAAGATGAAGTGGTTATTTCATGTTTGTGTAATAAATCGGTTTACTAACCTGGAACACTAAAATATGCGAAAGCCTCTGTCGATGGTCAGACGCAAATACGCAGTATAAACCAATGAACCATATGTCTATTTTAACCAAATTACCTGGATTCATTAAGTTTAAGTTCCAATTATGGCTATCCCCCGCCCGACAGGTATATGTCTATCCTGTGAGGAAATCTATTAAAGGGTTATTTATCCTCAAGGAAGATCGTTGGCTATTAAGTCTAAGGCTGAAACCTAAAATTCCTTTGTCAAGTTTATTTTAGATTTACCAGATTAATCTTATTAGTGGCCAATTAACAAGACGCATTAAGCTTAAGACTTAATAAGTAAACATTTAAATTACCCAAACTATAAAATAACCCCTTATAAGCCGGTGATATTAGAATTCATCACAACCCCATATAACTAACTTAGTTACGACACATAACTAGGGCTTTAAAAGACATAAAGTAAAAATACTGAAAAATAATTGAGGTAAAGTAAAAGCTGAAAAATAAATTACAATAAAATAAAATGCTAAGGTAAAAGGATCAACTTTTACTACTATTAATTTAGATATCTCCCTTAATATAATATATTAACTTGTGATTATTTTACCAACCAGCCATATAAGCGGTAACCAGATTAAGTCAAATTAAGTCCAACCAGCCATAAAGGCGGAACCAAAATAAACCTACCATATAGGCGGTAATAAAATTTAATTACCAACCGACCAATCTGGCGGTATCCTTGCTTAGTCAGGTTTAAACAGTTTAAAATGAATTACCAACCAACCAATATAGCGGTATCCTCATTAAGTCAAATTTTAAATAGTGAATATATTATATTTAAGGGAGATTAATCTAAATAGCAATAGTAAAATAATTACCTTTCACCCTAGCAGGGGGAAGTTACCTCCTCATGGTTGAATAGTAAAAACTGTAAAAGTAAAGAAAGTAAATTACTATTATTACAGAACGTAATTAAAATTAATTACAAAACTAAAATTTAAAAGAAACTATATAGAAAACTCCTTATTTACATCAGAGAATTCAGAAAGGAAGGTGCATCTACAACTGAAACATCGAGCTGAATTTATAGGCCTCGGTAGGCTCTGGGCGTCGCGACGCGAAAGGCTTTACGCGTCGCGATGCGACACGTGGCGACTTCTGGTTCGTCGGCTTCAGATTCTTATCTGACACGTGGCAATTCGGATAAAGAGATAAGGTGACACGTGGCGAAAGTGATTGTCGGCACCGTATGATTTTGACACGTGGCACTTCGTGATTGGTTGATGATGACATGTCGGTGACGTGGCACGTTGAATCGGTCAACTAGTGATGTGGACGATGACGTGGCTGACATGTGGTGACATGTGGCGATTGTCAGCACCGTAGAATGATGACACGTGTTACGGTTCACCTTAGCAGATCGGCTGTGATGGTGACACGTGTAGCGAGTGTTGGGTCGGTGGCTCCCAAACCAGTTGGCTTTAGGGCACCAGGTGTTAAGACACCCCTACAGACTTAATTACTCAGACTTCAGATATATATATTTTTGCAGCATCCTTGATCCATGTAGCGAGCTTTGAGCCAGTGACTCCCAAACCAGTTGGCTTTAGGGCACTAGGTGTTAAAACACCCTTACAGACTTAATAACTCGGATCTCAGATTTTTTTTTCACTCCATCACTTTTTGAGATGCTTCCTCCAATTAAACTAGAGCACTGAATATTACAAACTTTTCAATTTTAGCTCATGTCCATATGTTACCATGCATGTTGATAATATCTGCTAACTGAGCATATGAAGATCCATTTTAGTCAGTCTTATGGAGAATTCACAAATTAAATAATTCAAAAGGAAATAAATAAAAATTAACTTGTTCCGAATTAGCTTTGAGATACGTCTCAGGAGTGGAAACTCCTTACTCAGCTATCTCTTACCAATTTCACCTTTTTAGTCAAAATAAAAACAAAAAAAACGCAAATATTTTTTGTAATTTTTGAAATTTTTTGTATTTTTTGAAAAATTTTGGACTAAAAATAAAAACAACGCACAACTAAAAACAAGATACTGATCAACTAATTCCCTCCCCCAAACCTAAATGAGACATTGTCCCTAATGTCTTAAACAGTAGAAGAAGCGTTTAGAAGATAGTACCTGGTTAGCTGACATTCTACACGAAAAGTTAAAGATTAAGATCTAGATTAATCCGACGCCTCTTACCACGATCGTCCTCGGACCAATTTATCTTTGAAAGGATAGGGTCAATTTTTGGTTCATAGGCTAAGATTTGGTCAATTAAATCCGGAGCAGTTCTGGCAGTGAAGAGGAGTTCTTTTAAAGGTTTTGACACGAACCCATTTCTCTGGGCATCATCAAGAAACACACAAAGAAAATCATAAAATCCTTCAACGTTGTACAGTCCAAGCGATTTCTGGTGTATGTTCAAGTTCGTCCAACATAACACTGTAAAAATTTCCTCCAATGTACCCAAGCCACCTGGCAAAGCAATAAAAACATCAGCACGATTATTCATTTCTACCAGTCGTTCAGACATACCTGGCACAATTAGCTATTCTCCTTTTGATGGTTCAATAAGATTTGACTCTGCCAAAGGTTTTGGGATGATTCCCAAAACGTGACTGCCTCCTTCCTGTACGGCCTTTGAAACGATCCCCATTAGTCCAAGATTGCCTCCGCTATATACTAAGTGCATATTCCTTGCAGCTAAGACTCGACCCAATTCCTGTGCTGCTTCTCTGTATTGTGGCTTAACACCAACACTAGTACCACAAAACATACAGATGTTTTCTACTCGTCTTCTTGAAGTGGCTTCCATGTTTTACTCTGGATGTCTTCAAAAGTGCAATGATGAGTTGAATTTATAACACCTGAAAATGGTGAGTAAAATAATAGCACTAGTACCTGCCAAATGACAATTATTAGTTAACAGTAAAATAAATCGTGATAGTAAAAAAGGTCTGGATCCTGTCGGAGAAAATAAAAGAAAACAACGAAACAAATCACAATTATTAGGAAAAGACAAAGAGATATAATATATACAAGAAAAGTAGCGGCTTGATTGACGTCTATGCATCAGGGACAAGCTTCCCATCCAATTTAATTATAAATTGCCAAACAGGGTCTTTTTGAGTAGATTCCCGAGACTTAACTATTGTCTTTCTTTTTAAAATTGTGTATGTAATTTACGAATGGCTATTTGAACATATCCACTGGGATGCGTCTCAAGAGTCGAAGATATATTATCTACAGACTCCTTACTCAAGCCATCCCTAATGAATTTAATTTTGTCTTCATGATTATCAAACACCATTCCTAAAGAACGACAACGAGTATTGCAATTCCAGCATGCACATTTGTAACAAACACCCATTTGCTTAGCTCTACGTTTCTTTGCATAGGTACTTCTTCCAAATCCGGGCAAATAAGAATTACAGAAATCAGAATACTCACCTACTAATCGGACCCGTGCTTCGATTACCCAATGAATGTCATTAGGAATATCATGGATCATCAGTAGTCTCATTCGTTCCAAGCGAGCTTTGTAGACTTTCATCAGAGAGTTTTGAGGGAGAGAAGGAAATTGCTTTTGAAGATTTGCGAGAATTTCTTCCATTCTGAAATGTCTTAATCTGCAAAAACTAAACACACAAAATTAAATCACACCAAATCACAATATATACACAAATTGCATTGGTTGCCTCCCTACTAGCGCTAAGTTAAAAGTCGTCAGCTAGACGTGACTTCTCAAACGTTAAACTGGATCTGAAAGTGTGACACTTTCTTTTTATCGCTCATATGATTCTCCCCAGTAGTGCTTGACACACTAACTGTTAACCTTGAATGTTTCGTTGGTGTTGGGATCCAGTAACTCAACAGCATCATATGGTAAAACTTGAGTGATCACAAATGGACCTGACCACATTGATTTCAACTTTCCAGGGAAAAGTTTCAACCGTGAATTGTACAACAACACTTGCTGCCTTGGTTCCAACTGTCTGTGCACTATTTTTCGATCATGCCATTTCTTGGTCTTTTCTTTGTACAATCTGGCTTTCTCATAAGCCTGTAAGCAAAATTCCTCCAATTCGTTGAGTTGGTGAAGTCTTTTCTCTTCTGCAGGTTGTGGATCAAGATTCAACTTCTTTAGTGCCCAGTACGCCTTGTGCTCAAGCTCAACTGGCATATGGCACGCTTTCCCAAACACCAATCGATATGGGGACATACTAATGGGTGTCTTGTAAGCTATTCGGTAGGCTCATAATGCGTCATCTAGTTTTGTTGACCAGTCCCTCATTGTTGATCCAACAGTTCTCTCTAAAATTCTTTTGAATTCCCTGTTTGAAACTTCAACCTGTCCATTTGACTGTGGATGATAAGCAATGGAAACCTTGTGAGTAACTCCATATTTGGATAGGAGTGCATCAATGTATCTGTTGCAGAAATGTGAGCCACCATCACTGATAATTGCCCGAGGTGTTCCGAACCGAGTGAAAATATTCTTTTTCAGGAATTTGATCACCACTTTTGAATCATTGGATGGTAGTGTAATTACTTCAACCCATTTGGAGACGTAGTCTACAGCAACCATGATATACAAGTTTCCAAATGATGGAACAAAGGGTCCCATGAAATCTATACCACATACATCGAATATCTCCACTTCCAGAATGTTTTGCAACGGTCCTTCATTTCTCCTCGAAATATTCCCCATTCTCTGGTACCTGTCACATTGAAGAGCAAAAAGATAAGCATCTTTAAAAAGAGTGGGCCAGAACAAACCCTATTGTAGGGCTTTGGCTGCAGTTTTATTTCCGCTGAAGTGTCCGCCGTATGGTGACGAATGACAGTGTTGCAGAAAACTGTTGACCTCCTCTTGTGGAACACACCGTCTCAATAATTGATCAGCACACTGTTTGAACAGGTATTGCTCACCCCAGACATAGTGCTTGACTTCTTTGAAGAATTTCTTCCGTTGCTGAGTTTTCCATTCCAACGGCCATTTTCTTGACACAATATAGTTGACATAGTCAGTATACCAAGGGGCATCTTGCTGTTTCATGGCATACAACTGTTCATATGGAAAGGTTTCTTTGATTGATAGATCTTTGCCAACTGTTTCTCCATTCTCGAGCCTCGATAGATGATCTGCCACTTGGTTTTCTTTCCCTTTCCTGTCTCTGATCTCCACGTCAAATTCTTGCAGAAGAAGTATCCAACTGATCAATATGGTTTTGGCATCTTTCTTCGTGATCAGATATTTGATTGATGAATGATCTGTGTAGACCACCACTTTGTGACCCAGCAGATAGGAGCGAAATTTTTCAAAAGCGTACAACTGCGAGCAACTCCTTTTCAATGGTTGTGTAGTTGAGTTGAGCTTCATTCAGAGTTTTACTGGAGTAGTAAATGGTGTGGAAAATATTTGCTTTGCGTTGTCCCAAAACTGCACCTACAGTAAAATCATTAGCATCGCACTTTACTTCAAATGGAATGGTCCAGTCTGGTGCTACAATGATGGGGGCAGAAATCAGCTTTTTTTTAAGATCTCAAAAGCTTCTTGACATTCTTTGGTGAAGTTGAAAGGCACATTATTCTCCAGAAGATTGCACAGAGGTTTAGCAATCTTGGAAAAGTCTTTGATAAATCTCCTATAAAAACCTGCATGTCCAAGAAAGCTCTGAATCCTTTTGACAGATGTCGGCGGAGGTAGTTTTTCAATTGTTTCAATCTTTGCTTTGTCTACCTCAATTCTATTTTATGAGATCCGGTGTCCAAGAACAATGCCTTATTGTACCATGAAATGGCATTTCTCCCAATTGAGTACCGGGTTTGTATCTTCCCACCTTTGTAACACCTGTTCCAAATTTTACAAGCAGTGGTCAAAAGAGTCTCCAAATATAGAGAAGTCATCCATGAAAACCTCCATACTCTACTCCAGCATGTCTGAGAATATGACCATCATGCAACGTTGAAATGTGGCAGGAGCATTACATAATCCAAATGGCATCCTACGGAAAGCAAAAGTATCATTGGGACATGTAAAGGTAGTTTTCTCCTGATCTTTTGGTGCGATGGCAATCTGATTGTACCCTAAATATCCATCCAGAAAATAATAGAACTCATGTTCCGCCAATCTGTCTAACATCTGGTCAATGAATGGTAGCGGAAAATGGTCATTTCTCGTGGCTTTGTTCAGCTTCCTGTAGTCCATGCAGACTCTCCATCTACTCACCGTTCTTGTTGGAATCAGCTCGTTCTTTTCATTTGTGACAACAGTAATTCCTCATTTCTTCGGCACATACTGTATAGGACTTACCCAAATGTTGTATAAGATGGGGTAAATGATTCCAGCATCCAACCATTTGATGATTTCTTTCTTCACGACCTCTTTCATGATTGGATTGAGTCTCTGTTGATACTCCACTGTGGGTTTGTACTCATCGTTCATCAGGATCTTGTGCATGCAAAATGATGGACTAATGCCTCAAATATCTGCTATAGTGCAGCCAATGGCTCTTTTGTGCTCTCGTAATACTCTCAGCAACTTTTCTTCCTGCTCCAATGTTAGTGAAGAATAAATAATAACAGGTAATTCAGAAGAGTTTCCAAGAAATACATACCTGAGATGGCTCAGAAGTAACTTCAGTTCCAGCTGTGATGGTTCTTCAATTGAAGGCTTGATTCGATCTTTCTTTGGCAGTTCCAGGCTTTCCACTTGTGGTGTCGATTTGAATCGAAATGGTTTGTCAAGGTAGTTGATACATTCTAGGATTTCAGCATCTAGCTCGCTGTCAGTCATGTTGGTGATGTAAGCTTCAAGTGTATCCGTGGGATTTGGCTCAGTATCCTGAACGATACTATCAACAAAATCAACTCTGAAGCTTCTTCTTCCTTTTCATCACTTGGAAATTCATGGCTTTGAAAACATTAAAGGTAATTTCTTGGTCCTGCACTTTCATGGGCAGTTCTCATTTTTGTACATCAATCACAGTTCGACCTGTCGCCAAGAATGGTCTCCCAAGTATGATAGGCATATCTTTGTCTTCTTCCATGTCAAGGATAATGAAATCTGTTGGAAGAATGAGTTTGTCGACTTTGACCAGCGCATCTTCAACAACACCTCTTGGAAATGCGAGCGTTCGATCAACAAGTTGCAACGAGACTGAGGTATGCATTGCTTCTCCAATTTGCAGTTTCCTGTAAATAGAAAAATGCATGAAGTTAACACTAGCTCCTAAATCACATAAAGCCTTACCGATGTAATGTTCTCTAATGGTGCATGGGACAGTGAAACTGCCAGGATATTTCAACTTCGAGGGAAGTTTCCTCTGAATGATGGCACTGCATTCTTCTGTTAATGCTACTGTCTCGTAGTCTCCCAATCTCCATTTTCGTGAAAGAATGTCTTTCATGAATTTTACATAGCTGGGCATTTCTTCCAAAGCTTCGGCAAATGGGATGTTGATGTGAAGCTTTTTGAAAACCTCCAAGAAACGAGCAAACTGCTTTTCCAGTTTGTTTTTAGGAAGTCGCTATGGAAAATGTGGAGGTAGAGTGATTTGATCTTTTTCCTTTGCTTCTTTTTCCTCCATCTTTTGCCCTGTTTCTTTTGGAATTTCTTCAATGAATACCTTGATTCCAACATCTTTGTTGATTCAATACCGCTTTTCAAGGTGATGGCTTGACATTGCTCCTCTCATCGGTTCCTTGGATTTGGTTCCGTGTTACTAGGAAGATTACCTGGTGGTCTGTAACTCAGAGCATTGGCCAGTTGTCCAATTTGATTTTCCAGTGCTTTGATAGAAGCAAATTGGCTTTGAAACATAGCATCATATGCGGCTTGTTGCTTTTTGAACATCTCTGCAATCCATTCTTTCATTTCTGGTTCTTTTTCAAACTCCTGGCTTTTATTCTGTTGCTGGAATCCAGATGGCGGATAATTCTTTTGCCCTGAGTTGTTGCTCCATGAGAAATTGAGATGATTTCTCCACATTGGGTTGTAGGTGTTGGAATATGGATTGTTCCCCTGTCTGTTGAAATTGTTGACATAATTTACCGTCTCTTGAAATTGGTTTGGTTCTGGTGCTCCTCCTTATGGTGAACTTGGGGATCCAGTGGTAAGAGTCTCCATAAATTTGCATATCTGATCCAGCTTGGCGTTGACTGCTGTATTGGCTCCACTTTCATAAATTCCTGCAATTCTTTGGATCATACTCCTTTTTGTTGGCCACAATGAATTGTTGTTGTCCATTTCTTCGATTAGGTCTCAGGCTTGATCTTCTCTTTTCGCATTAAAGCTCTCCAGCAGCAGCATCGATTGTGGTTCTCATTATTCCAGAAAGTCCATTATAGAATGTTTGGACTTGAAGCCATTTTGGAATCTCATGGTGAGGACATTTCCGGAGCAAATCTTTGTACCTTTCCCAAGCTTCGTAGAGAGTTTCTGAGTCTTGTTGTACAAATGATGTGATGCCATTCCTCAGCTTTCCAATTCTGGCTGGTGGAAAGTACTTTGTAAGAATTCCAAAATGTGATGGAACCTGCTAGTAGTGAATGTAGCCAAGTTTTAGCTCTGTCCTTCAAGGAGTATGGGAAAACACGCAGTCTCATTGCTTCTTCAGCTTATCGGTTGTAATTGAAAGTGCTACAAACTTCCAGGAAGTTGCTGATGTGGGCATTAGGATCTTCAGTTGGATTCCCCCCAAACTGAACTAACTGCTGAATCATCTGAATGAATGTTTTGATGTCACCCACATTTACCGGTAAGGGAGGAAGTATAATACATGAAATGAGTCTGTAAACCACCTGAATGGTTCTGTCTCGAATGGGAATTGGTGGTGCAACCTCCAAAGGTTCAGGTTCCATGTTAACAATTGCTTATTGGCCTTTTCGCCTTTCCCTTCTCAACTGTCTGATGGTTCTTTCAATCTCTGGGTCGAGCGGTCGGAGTTCAAAGCTTCTGGTTCGTCTCATGAAGGATCTGAGAACCTGAAACACATGAAAACAAAAACAATAAGTAAAAAGAAATTAGATACAAATAAATGTATCTAACCTCAAAACTAATAGTGAAAGATAAATAAGTCCCCGGCAACGGCGCTAAAAAAATGACCGGTGCGTAATCACACGCGTATAACGCAAGCGAACGTATCGTTCAAGTAGTATAAAAAGTATCAATCCCACGAGGACTTAATACCTAATCTATTAATTTTATTAGGTCAAATGATTACTAGTATCTAACAGATTGAGTGATTGATTTGAAATGGTGATGATTTTGATATTAAAAACAAGTAAATAAAATTTCACGAAAGTAGGTTTAAGAAATTCAATATTAGGAAACTATCTAGGGTTGTGAATCTTTCTAATATCTTTTAAAAGATGAAGTGGTTATTTCATGTTTGTGTAATAAATCGGTTTACTAACCTGGAACACTAAATTATGCGAAAGCCTCTGTCGATGGTCAGACACAATACCCAGTATAACCCAATTGAACCATATGTCTATGTCAACAAAATTACATGGATTCATTAAGTTTAAGTTCCAATTATGGCTATCCCCCGCCCGACAGGTATATGTCTATCCTGTAAGGAAATCTATTAAAAGGTTATTTATCCTCAAGGAAGATCGTGGGCTATTAAGTCTAAGGCTGAAACCTAAAATTACTTTGTCACGTTTATTTTAGATTTACCAGATCAATCTTATTAGTGGCCAATTAACAAGACGCATTAAGCTTAAGACTTAATAAGTAAACATTTAAATTACCCAAACTATAAAATAACCCCTTAAAGTCGGTGATATTAGAATTCATCACAACCCCAGATAACTAACTTAGTTACGACATATAACTAGGGCCTTAAAAGACATAAAGTAAAAATACTGAAAAGTAATTGCGGTAAATTAAAAGCTGAAAAATAAATTACAATAAAATAAAATACTAAGGTAAAAGGATCAACTTTTACTACTACTAATTTAGATATCTCCCTTAATATAATATATTAACTTGTGATTATTTTACCAACAAGACATATATGCGGTAACCTGATTAAGTCAAATTAAGTCCAACAAGCTATAAAGGCGGAACCAAAATAAACCAGCCATATAGGCGGTAAGAAAATTTAATTACCAACCGACCAATCTGGCGGTATCCTTGCTTAGTAAGGTTTAAACTAGTTTAAAATGAATTACCAACAGACCAATATAGCGGTATCCTCATTAAGTCAAATTTTAAATAGTGAATATATTATATTTAAGGGAGATTAATCTAAATAGCAATAGTAAAAGAATTACCTTTCACCCTAGCTGGGGGAAGTTACCTCCTCATGGTTGAATAGTAAAAACTGTAAAAGTAAAGAAAATAAATTACTATTATTACAGAACGTAATTAAAATTAATTACAAAACTAAAATTTAAAAGAAACTAGATAGAAAACTCCTTATTTACATCAGAGAATTCAGAGAGGAAGGTGCATCTACAACTGAAACATCGAGTTGAATTTATAGGCCTCGGTAGGCTCTGGGCGTCGCGACGTGAAAGGCTTTGCGGGTTGCGACGCGACACGTTACGGCTTCTAGTTCGTCGGCTTCAGATTCTTATCTGACATGTTGCAATTTGGATAAAAAAATAAGGAGACACGTGGCAAGGCGGCTGTGAACTCAATGATTATGCTGACGTGGCGCCGACATGGCGAAAGTGATTGTCGGCACCGTAAGATTGTGACACATGGTACTTCGTGATTGGCTGATGATGATGTGGCAAATTGACTCGGTCAACTGGTGATGTGGACGATGACGTGGCTGACACGTGGAGGGACATGTGGTGATGGCAATTGTCGGCACCGTAGGATGATGACACGTGGCACGGCGCACGTTAGCAGATCGGCTGTGATGGTGACACGTGGCACGACGCATGTTAGCAAAGTCAAACTTCACAGATTCTGACTTGTGGACCCGGTGCATGTTAGCAGCTCGTGGTGCATGTTAGGCATCGCGACGCGCGAAGTGATGAAAATATCTTTTTGTCCATTTTTCACTATTTTGGCCCCAAATCACCTCCAAAGAGTCCTGAAACTTTATTTATCTACAAAATAACACCAAACACATCAAAATATTCACAAAACTCAAGAAACTATACAAAATATTAATTTAAATGAGTGGGAAATTGTGATATAATTACCACTCATCAGGTACACTTTATATTATCTTGAAAAATAATCTTAATAACGTAATTTTATTCTTTATAGATAAGAGGTTTAATTATCCTTAAAATTATATTCCTGAATATTGTGATAAATTTATGAGATACATTAATTCTTTATATTTATCTTTGTGTCACAAATAAATTAATTACACTGAAATTTATTTTTTGATAGATAATTAATTCTCACTAACAAATGACTATTTTATACCCATGTATAAAAAATACTTGATGATATAATAATTTATCTCTTAAATTGTCAAAAGTAATTAATTATGACTTTATATTTAAATTTTGGGATAAAACAGAAGTTAAAATGAAGTTCATGGATCAAATTATAATAGTTAGGGGGCCTTATGCTACTATCCAGGTGACTTGTATGAAATCTGCAAAATGGGACCTACTCGTGCGTGCTCTGCCCACACGCGCTGGGGTTATGCGAGCGTGCAAAGGACTATCACGACAGAGATCGAGGCATTAGAGGATTCAAGGATCCAATAATTATCACACAAAGAGCAGGGCATCTCAAACCAATCGAGGCATTGAAGACATGTGGGTCTATCAATTATTGGAGCTAGGAATGAAGCCCGGCGAGATCGAAGCATCTCATTACCAATCAAAGCATTGGAGACCTACAGGTCTATCAACTATTGGAGCTAGGAAGGAAGCCTAACGAGATTGAAGCATCCCATCACTGATAGAAGCATGTGGGTTTATCAATTATTGAACCTAGGAATGAAGTCTAGCGAGATCAAAGCGTCTCACAATCAAAGTGTTAGAGGACTTGAGGGTCTGAACAATCAACCACAAAATTTCAGATAGGGATCGAAGAATCTCTAATCGAGCCATCAACAGGTCCGAGGGCCCGTAGATCAATGTAAATATGGTGATTCTCGACAAACCATGTAAGTAAAAATACATGCATCACTTTGATAGACTTGTCATTGTCACACATTGCACAAGCCTGCTAATGTAGGGGTGACTGTAGATACTGTATTTTTACATCTAGCCTGATGATGAGTCTCTCATAACAATGTGTCTAAAGATTCGAGGAGTTACAAGGTTTAGTGCTGGGAAACCCCAAAACATCCTGTCGGTTTTGTCGTACCATAACGAGCAAACAAGGTTTGCAGGTTATTCGATCCATGTTTAGATTGAAACAAGCATCAGGTTCTTGGAATTATCGTTTTGATGTAATCATAATGGAGTATGATTTAATTCAAAACGAAAATGATTCTTGTGTATATAAGGAGGTTAGTGGGAGCGCACTGACAGTGGCTGTCCTATATAAATAATGATAATATGTCATTTCTTGGAAATGATATTCCCATAGTATTAACTATCGGCGAAAGCTTGGCTTTCGAGAAAATTCTCCGTGGAATTCTTGGGAGAAACAACCTTTATTCTAGGAATAAAGATCTTCTGGGAAATATTTAAAGTTGTTAAAACTCTCCGAGAAATCGTACATTGAAAAATATACGAGACCTGGTGTCTCATACGCTTTGAGCATATGGAAACACAAACAGGCCAATCCAAGTGATAGTCATTGGATTGATGTTAAGAACATACTTAGTATCTTAGAGATCTAAGGATGTTGTCTTAAACTATGGAGATGGAGAACTTAAAGTGACTGGGATCACTACTGCAAGTTTCCTAAACCGATAAAAACGACTATAAGTCGCAAACGGTACTATATAGTTTGAATAACGGTACAGTGAGCTGGAAATCTTCCAAGCAAGATACTGTTACCGAATAAAAACACAAATGCGGGTTATTGTTGTAGCTGAGGCGGCAATAGAAGCCTTCTGGGTCGATAATAAATCTAATTAGATTAGATATAGTTCTGTTAGCAGCTGAGCTAGGCGTCAGCACATGCTAAAGAATTAATGGTCTCATCAACGATCCAGATATATACTTCGATATTCACCAGATTCGTTCGGATCATACATCGTGGTGATGTGATCATCGAATAAATCGCATCAGATGATAATCATGCAAATCCGCTGACGAAAGTCTTTTCTCAGTAATTTGAGCCAACCGTACATAGTTCGGGTGTAAGACACTCGAGTGACTGGCTATAGGCCAAGTGGGAGATTGTTGGACAATTATGACCCATAGCGTCACTATTTGTACAGATCATGGTGTTGTTGTACAAATTAACTATGTGACAAAGGAGATTGCAATCTTATCATTTGTGATTAGATCACCAAAATATATAAATGATAAGAGGTCCCTGTGATTTGTTCCTGGATTGAGAATGATATGAGACAGTATCAATCCACGAAGGATAAATCATTAAATATCCCTAGTCAGAGCATTATCGAGATTGGACATCGATGAATGCGTAAAAGACTAGTATTACACTTGTGCACGTTGTGAGGGCACAACGACATAGTTCTCATATATTTGGGTATAGGATACTCATGCAAGTGTAATAGGAGGTTGTGTTTTACTGATGGTACAGGAAACAGCTTCGCTCTGGATAGACCCCCTCAGAATTCCATTGGTAGTATGACTATGTGTCTATGGAAGTCTGAAATCAGGGTAGGTGAATTTGGTCTTAACCTGAGACTTGCACCCCTAATACTTGCGACAATCAATATACTTTGGTTTCGTTCGTCCAGGACTTTAACAGGTTCTGTGTACGCCTATGCTGGGTATATTGAGAATCGTAGTGTGTTGGGTGTGATGTCAAGACGGAAGTGTCACTCCAGTCATATGGAGTTGATGATCGCGCAAGGATACAGAACTGGTTCTCTAAAAAGGTTGCAACCGTCGGGATAATATGACTTGGTCATGATTATCCGATATTAAAGAGACTAGTTGCTCGTAATCCGATATATGCTTCGTACGGGGCAGACACTGTACCAGCCTCAGGCCTTGCATGTGATCATTCGATACTGGACAGAAATACGCAATACTACATATACTACACCTGATATAGATCCTTTATTCCTGTAAGGATATTTCTGGAGAATTGGGTAGGCATGGCGCTTTGCTAGAAGCCAACCTTGTCTTGTAAATCGGTATAAACGTAGTACGAGGTACTCACGTGTTTGGATAGTCCGATGACCGAATTTACTGCCAACCTATCTGGGGATCTCATGGGTCGCTTCCCGAAGATTCACCGATGACGTATGACTCACACTTTATTAATCTGGGATTAATAAGATGAGAGAGAAAATTAATCTGGGATTAATTACGGAGATATTTTATCTGGGATAAAATATCATTTAAAGAGAGATAACGATTAATTTGGAATTAATCGATAAATTAATATATTCGATATATTAAACGAAATTGGATTTCGACGCGGAATTAAAATTAGATTTTAATTGGGGTGAATGAATTATTTAGAATTAATTCGTTAGCGACGAGAATAGTGACTTCACTAGGCGTAATCATTTAATTACGATGCAACAGAAAATTCATTAAATTGGAATTAGTGAACCCGAGCCCGGGATTATTTGCGAGCGCATTCGCATTTCGAATTCGAGTGCGGCACGCAAGTCAAATCAAGCGTCAAATCACTAGTCGCATCAAGCGTCAAATCACTTGTCACTTTGAGTGATGTGACTTGACAACTTGTGATTGATGTGATTGAGTGATGGAAGTGGTTGGAAAGCTTTTGAAAGCTTGATTGACATATATTATTATTTTAATATATGGTATATGTTTTTGATTTTGGAAATCAATTACTAACCAACACACAAATCTCTCTTTTCTCTTCTCCATCTCTCTCACGCCATTCTTCTTTTCTTTTACTGGTTTGACCGTGAAAAATAAGGAAAAGGGGAAGCAAAGTGCTTGGTTTTTGTGGCTA
>SKCR01025949.1:0-19552 GCA_019454045.1 Zanthoxylum bungeanum | reverse complement strand
CTCGATAATACTACGGCTAGGGATATTTAATGATTAATCCTTTGTGGACTGATACTGTCTCATATCATCTCAATCAGGAACTAATCATAGGGACCTCTCTTCATTTATATATCTATGGTGATCTAATCACAAAATGATGAGATGCAATTTCCTTGTCACATAGTTAATTTGCTACAACAACACAATGATCTGTGGCAAATAGTGACGCTATGGGTCATTTTGTCCACACACGATTGAGGAAATTTTTACAGTTCTATCTTGGGCGAACTTGAACATACACCAGAAATCACTTCGACTGTTTATTGCTGATGATTTTATGATTTTCTTTGTGTGTTTCTTGATGATGCCCAAAGAAATGGATTCGTATCAAAACCTGTAAAAGAATTCCTCTTTACTGCTAGAACTTCCTAAGATTTAATTGACCAACTTGTAGCCTTTGAACCAAAAATTGACCCTATCATTTCCATGATTAATTGGACTGATAACGATCGTGGTAAGAAGCATCGGATAAATCTGGATCTTAACCTTTTAATTCTTCATTTAGAGTAGAATTTTAGCTAACCAGGTACTGTTTCTAATCTCTTCTTCTACTTTTTATGACATAGGGATAATAATCTCATTTAGGTTGGGGGAGGGGAATGGTTGACTAGTATTTTTTTTTATTATGTTATTTTTAGTCAAAAATTTTCAAAAATTTTCAAAAAATTTATAAAATTTTACAAAAATAAAAAAAAAATTTATGTTTTTTTGTTTTTAACTTGATTAATCGGGTGAAAATGGTATGAGATAATTGTGTAAGGAATTTCCACTCCTGAGACGTATCTCAACTTATTTCGTAACAAGTTAATTTTTATTTATTTCATTTTGAATTTGTTAATTTGTGAATTCTCCATAAAACTGACTAAAATGGATTTTCATGTGCTCAGTTGGCAGGTATTATCAACTTGCATGGTAACATACGGACATTAGTTGTAATTGAAAGTTTATAAATTTAGTGCTCTAGTTTAATTGGATGAATCATCTAAAAAATGATGGGATAAAAAAACGTCTGAGATCCGAGTTATTAAGTCCGTATGGGTTTTTTAACACATAATGCCCTAAAGTCAACTGGTTTGGGTGTCACTGGCCCAAAGCTCGCTACATGGATTGAAGATGTTGCAAAAAATATATATGTCTGAAATCCGAGTAATTAAGTCTGTAAGGGTGTCTTAACACCTAGTGCCCTAAAGCCAACTGGTTTGGGAGTCACTGACCTAAAGCTTGCTACATGGATGAAAGATATTGTATATAAATAATAAGATCATAAAAATAAGAAAAATATTCCATTGCTAAAAAAGGTGTGAAGTCAGATATAACTTTAAGATAAAAATATTACCTCTTTTCAACTACACTTGTGAATATTGTGGGCACAATGACTTGATTAATATCTTGTTAGCTGTGTATATGAAGAATGATAAAAATAATCGGAGAATTTACTTATTTGGTAATTTATAAAGAAATAAAACAACTCTTAACTTGGATTAGAAGTTTCACATGTTTAGTCACTAACTTGTTTATTCTATTTTCTCTTGTTTTTTTTTTTTTGCTTTTGTATGCATTAGTTTTATAATGACGTTTGTGTGTATCGTTGCTGTAAGCCCTCACGAGACTACAACTCGTCCACTAGGGATACCTAGGGGTTTAAAGGCTTGTTGCATATGCTAAATGCAATTGTGATCCCTACGAAAGTGGCTTAGTTTAAATTTATTTTAAAGATGTTTATGTTATTTTATGTTATTATTTTGCTCGAGGAATAGCAAAATGTTAGGTTTGGGGTGTGATGAGTGGTAAATAGATCATTATTTACCACTCATTTGACCTAATATTTTATATTTTTTTGAGTTTTGTGAATATTTGATGTGTTTTGTGTTATTTTGAAGATAAATAAAGTTTCAGGACTCTCTGGAATCAATCAGGGCCAAAATAGTGAAAACGGACAAAAAGGGAAAACTGTCATTTGCGCATCGTTAAGTGCAGCTCTACATCGCGAATGCTAACATGCGCCGCGTATTGCTAACGTGCGTAGGACACGTGTCATCATCACATAATTTGCCTTGCTAAGATGCTCTTGCCACATGTCAACATCACACAGCAAATCATTCTAACGTGCGCCGGACACATGTCATCATCACATGCTGCCGACAATCATCATTGCCACATCAGCGCCACATCAGCACATACATCATCAATGACGTTAGCACAATAATTCAGTGGTCGCCACATCAGCGCCATGTCAGCACACAATTATTGAGTTAATCATTCAGCCTGTCATGTGTCACCATCTCCGGAAGCCGCGCAATAAGTGTCATTCATCAACGGCACGTCGCGACGCAAGGAAAATCTTGCGCGTCGCGAAGCGTGGAGGAATTTTTTTTCCTATAAATAGAGGCCGAATTTCAGATTTCATTTCATACTTTCTTCCATGTAATTCCTTAAGAATACTAAGAAGATTGTATCTTGTGTTTTTTATTTACAGCTTTCAGTAATTAATTTTCGCATTTGCACTTCTCTTCTATACTTTTTAGTCATTACTTTCTACAATTTACTTTTACGCAATAGTACTTTCCTTTCTTTACTTTTCAATTTTTACTTTTCAGTAATGAGGAGGTAACTCCTCCTTGCTGGGGTTAAGGTAAAACTTTTATTACTAATATTTAGATTTATCTCCCTTAATTATAATATATAAACTATTTAAAACCTGACTTAATAAGGATACCTCCTTATGGTCGGTTGGACTTAATGAAATTGGTTTTAACCTGAATTAATAAGGATACCGCCTTATGGTCGGTTGGAATTAATTATTAATTTGACTTAATCAGGATACCGTCTTATGGTCGGTTGGTAATATCACGCAAAGTTAATATATTATAATAAGTGAGATATCTAAAATAGTAGTAATAAAAGTGGATCATCTAACCCCATCATTTTCTTTTATTGTACTTTCACATTTTTAATTTCCTGCATTTACTTTTTAGCATTTACTTTCCAGCATTTACTTTATTTAATTTCCAAGCATTTACTTTATGTCTTTTATTTTATTTAAGCTTTTATTAGCCTTAGATATGTGTCGTAACTAAGTATGTTATCTGGGGTTGTGATGAATTCCAATATCACCGGTTTATAATGGGTTATTTTATAGTTTGGGTAATATAAAGGTTTATTTATTAAGTCTTAAGCTTAATGCTTCTTGTTAACATAGCCACTAATAAGATTGATTTGGTAACCTTAAAATAAACTTGACAAAGGAATTTTAGGTTTCAGCCTTAAACTTAATAGCCCCAGATCTTCCTTGAGGATAGATAACCCTTTAATAGATTTCCTTACTGGATAGAGATATACCTGTCGGGCGGGGTAGCCACAATTGGAACTTAATCTTAATGAATTCAGGTAACTTGGTTGACATAGACATATGATTAACTGGGTTACACTGGGTATTTTCATCTGACCATTGACAGAGGCTTTTCCATAATTTCGTGTTCCGGGTTAGTAAACCAATATATTACACAAACATAAGATAACCACTTCATCTTTAAAAGATATTGGAATAATTCACAACCCTTGATAGTTTATTAATATTGAATTTTCCTTAATCTACTTTCGCGTTATTTCTTTTACTTGTTTTAATTTTAAAGTCATCACCCATCAAACAATCAATCCATTAGATACTTGTAAAAATTTGGATTCATAAATTAATAACTTAGGTTTTAAGTCCTCGTGGGATCGATACTTTTTTATACTACTTGTACGATATGTGCGCTTCTGTTATACGCGTGTGATTACGCACCAGTGATTACACTTTCATACATCCATACATACAGATAAATATTAGGCTCATTTCATATATCACATCATATCATATCAACAACAAATATCCATACATATGGTGGTCGACTATCCTAACCATACATAATCTCGAACTTTTTTCTCATGAATATTCGTTAATTATCCTCGTCTTATCCTAAACACTTCAACTATTTATACATATATATATATTTAAAAGCAAGTCAACATTTAAGTACTCATCGCATGGATTACTTACCTGGTTTCACAGCACAATAGGTCCTAGTCAAATCTGCCAAAACAAATGGCGAAACGCCATCAGAATCGCAACCTTAGAGAATTCTTGGGTTAACTAAGACAAAATTTTGGATCTTTCCTGGACAATCATATTAAATATGATTTCAATTATTCCAGTTCTTTTATTCTTAAAACATCATTAGAAGCTTATTCGAGCCACTAGTTAACTTAATTCCTTGATTTACATATTCTTAGAAAATCTTCCAAAAATATTTCAACAACACTACAGAATGGTCCCGAGCCCTCTGAAACTTCCCAGATTTATCTAAATATTATCGTATCATCATAGATATCTTATATCTATCATTAAGATAAAAAAAATAAATACACAGAAAAACCACTTTAACCTAAAACTTACATAACCTATCAAATCAATCAAATTTGTTTCGCTTTCACACCAAATTCTACCAAATACATATATTTAATATACTCATGCTCAAACAATTAAATTTATATAAATATGCTATTCTAAGAGCTATTGGATACATCCGAATATTTAACGAAAAATTGAAATTTGTGAGTTTTTAACCGGGAGGTCTTATCGAGATTTTGAGACCAGTACATGTCGTATATCATGACTTGGTCCGATGGTTTATCCTAATGAACCATGAGTCTTGGGAGACTCATTTAGCATGTAGGTGTTTATTTGATAAACACTGAACGACTCACTGAAGATTTCCTAATAGATGGTACACCAACGTCAATAGGAATCTTCTCGAGTTGAGCGAGCATAGTGGTCCTCGGACTTGAGATACAAAGTGGGATATTGAGTTATCCTCAACACTTTTATGGAAGTCACGTCACCGATCTTTCATGATCAGACCTCCGCCTGTTCGTTGGGTGTGGACTGATGCTAATGATATCTAGTGCTTATCAAGATAGGATCCGTCAGTTATGTGTACAATGCATAGTCATCCTCTTCGTATTTACGATCTAGTAAATCCATGGCCGTGGTATAACTTCGGAAATCTGTTTTGAGTGTTATTTAGAGATCGTAAATTGAAAGTCGACTATATTATACCAAACGGATTTGACATTATCATCTATATCCCAATATAATATAGATAGCCTATGATGGAAGGATTATACGTATGCAATGACCTCGGCTTGCATAGTTTAGCATATTATCTGTGTCGTCATAATAATTGAGTGGGTGGATTATGGACACGAAATTGGATTTCGTGACGGATAAACCTAAACTTAGAGAGTCTCACAATATGAAGTGTACTCGTTGAGCACTTGGGCAATGCGATATGAATAATACGAATTATTCATAATACTTCATCAGATTAAATGAGTTAATTCGAATTGTTTAATCGGTTAAACGATAATACATGCATTAGGGGATTTTGGCCAATCGTAATTATTGTGTATTTGTATTTGATACATAATACGATTAGATAAACATTAATTATTCGTCAAATAAGATTTTGACATATGCCATAAAGATGTGTATTTGTTATTCATTGTAAATAAAAATACATATATAATAATAATTATATTAATTGATTATTTGGATATTTAATTGTTAAATATTTAAATGATTAATTAATAAACTTTTTCATAAATATTATGAATTTGTCCAATTATTATTGGATCGTATGGCATAATTTAATTAAAATTTATTTGTTCAATTATGATTGGTTAGTATAAATTTTAATTTAATTTGATTGGATCAAAATTTTAAATGGACAAAATTCCATTGAAAGACGGTCTCTCCCTATTTTCAAATGAAATTTTTCTTTTGCTCTAATTGAAGCCAAGACCAAATACACACGAAAAGAGCTCTCAAAATTGGTTTTGATGAAATCATGAAGAAAATGAAGATAAATCAAGGAAAAGCTTTAGGAAAATGAGAGATTAAAGGTAATCTTCAATCTCCTTAAGTTGTTTTTACAGCTTGTTTGATGTTCTTTGTTTTCTAGTTCGATTTTCTTGTAATCTTCAATCTCCTATAAGGTTTCTCTTTTCCTTTTATAAATTTGGGTTCTCTGGTGTTGGATGATGAATTGGAAAGTGTTTTAAGCATGTGGAATTGATATTGAACTAGATTAAAGTAATTTGAGTTCAATTTATTATTGGAAACCTGTTGCTCTACAGTGTTATAAACCACTCTATTATGCCTAGAATTTTTCTAGAATCTTCACGTGTGGTGGCTTTGAATGGGTGTTGGATTATCTAGATTAATCTGCTAAAATTGGATTAAGGCATGTTAATTGGATGGATTTAACATCCAGATCAATCAGCAATATCTGATATTTTGGTGATGAAAAATATGTCTATGAATGTATTGGATATGTTTTGAGAGTTGGAAAATTACCAGAAAGTGTTTCAGAGTTGAAATAAGCGAAAACGGTGAAAAACGACGTACAGGTGACTTTTGAGTCAACCGGGTGACGGCTGTCCAAACGTGAGTTCGTCACTGTTTGAGGCAGCCATGAACTGTCCTAACCTATGGGATGACCTGGGCAGTCTCCAATAAGTGTTGGGTGGTCGGTTTAGGTCAAAAATGCATTTTCGTCCTTTTTTCGGAAAATCATTTTCGTAAAGTTCGCGAAGTTTCTGAAAGTGTTCAATCAAAGTCCCAAGGATCACAAATCATGCATAAAAAACCACATATGAACACATCAAAGGAGGTGCGGAATATACTCACATTGAATTTCGGTTTTGATGAATGAAGAACAAGGTGCGATTTTGTCCCCTCCCAAGCTCACGGCAGTGGCTCCTCCTTGCAGTGGGCTGTGCGATTTTAGTCTCTTTGAACCTCCAAGAATCGGCCATGCATGAACTCCATTGAAGCTCCAAGCTTTGAGATTCCATGCTCACAACTCACTTCCCTATCACCTTTGTATCACTCAAGGTGTGTGCTAGCACTTATCATCTTCCATTTGCTTCTCAAATGCTCGATGAAACCAGAGAAAATGAAGAAGAATCGGCAGTGATGCCGTGAAGAAGAGAGGAAGAAAAGAGGGAGATGAGAGAAAACTAAATGTTGCATGTGAGAGAGAGAAAAAGATTTTTAAATATATATTTTTTATTTCATTTACCAAGTAAAATAAATAAACATATATATCTTATCTTTTAATTCAAAAGTCAAAAGTTAAAAACAATAAAGCTTTTTCATCATTTCAACTTTTAACTTTAAGTCACATCACATCTATTCACTTTAATAAAGTGACATATGTCAAGTCACATCACATCAGACAATTAATTTGACGATTGACGCGACTAGCGATTTGACGCTTGATGTGACTCGCGTGCCGCGCTCGAATTCGAAATGCGAATGCGCTCGCAATCATTCTCGGGCTCGGGTTCGCTAATTCCAAATTAACGAATTTTCCGTCGCGTCGTAATTAAGTGATTACGCCTAGCGAATTCACTATTCACGTCGCTAACGAATTAATTATAAATTAACTCGTTCGCCCGAATTAAAATCTAATTTTAATTCCGCGTCGAAATCCAATTTCGATTAATATATCAAATATATTAATTTTATCGATTAATTCCAAATTAATCGTTCTCTCTCTTAATTAATATTTTATCCCAGATAAAATATCTCCGCAATTAATCCCAGATTAATTTTCTCTCTCATCGAATTAATCCCAGATTAATTATTCTCTCTCTTCTAATTAATCCCAGATTAATCAAAGTGCGAGTAATACGTCATCGGTGAATCTTCAGGAACCGACCCATGAGATCTCCGGATATGTTGGGGCAGTAAATACGATCGTCGGACTGTCCGAACACGTAAGTACCTCGTACTACGTTTATATCGACTTACAAGACAAGGTTAGCCTCTAGCAAAACGCCATGCCTACCCAATTCTCCAGAAATATTCTTACAGGAATATATAGATCTGTATCAAGCGTAGTATACCGTAGTATTGTGTATATCAGCCCAGTATCGGATAATCACGTGCTAGGGCTGGGGCTGGATAAGTGTTTGCCCCGTCCGAAGCACATGTCGGATGTCTGGTAACATAGTCTCTATAATCGGATATACATGACCTGGTCACAATATCCCGATTGGTTGCGCAACACTCAAGAGCACTAGTACCGTATCCTGCGTGACATCAACTCCAATATGACTGAAGTGACACTTCCGTCTCGACATCACACCCAATACACTACGACTCTCTGAAACCCAGAAGCGGTGTACACAGAACCGGTTAAAGCCCTGTACCACCAAGACCAAAGTCTACCGATTATCGCAAGTATTAGCGATGCAAGTCTCAGGTTAAGACTATACACACCTACCTCGATTTCGGCCTCCATAGACACATAGTCATAATACCAATGGGATTCCGAGGGGTCTATCCAGAGCGAAGCTGTTTCCCGTACCATCGGTGAAACACAACCTCCTATCGCACTTGCATAAGTATCCAAACTTATATATATGAGAACTATGCCGTTGTGCCCTCACAACGCGCACAAGTGCAATACTAGCCTATTCCGCATTATCGATGTCCAGTCTCGATAATACTTCGCTAGGGATATTTAATGATTAATCCTTCGGGGATTGATACTGTCTCATATCATCTCAATCCAGGAACTAATCATATGGACCTCTCTTCATTTATACATCTATGGTGATCTAATCACAAATGATGAGAGTGCAATTTCCTTGTCACATAGTTAATTTGTACAGCAACACCGTGATCTGTACAATAGTGACGCTATGGGTCATATTATCCAACAATCTCCCACTTGGCACATAGCCAGTCACTCGAGTGTCTAACACCCAACTATGTACAATTCGCTCAAATTGCTGAGGAAATGTTTCGTCAGCGGATTTGCTTAATTATCGTCTGACGCGATTTACACGATCATCACATCGCCACGATGTATGATCCGAACGAATCAGATGATATAGAAGTATATATCTGGATCGTCGATGAGACCTTTAATTCTTTAGCCTGTGCTGACGCCTAGCTCAGCTGCTAACAGAACTATATCTAATCTAATTAGATTTATTATCGATCCAAATGGCTTCTATTGCTGCCCTCAGCTGCAGTAATAATCTGCATTTGTTGTTAATTCGGCAACAGTTATCTTGCTCGGAATATTTCCAGCTCACTGCCCAGTGTTTCAAACTTATGTACCGCAGTATTTACCGGTTTGGAACTTGCAGCAGTATCCAGTCACTTCAAGGTTCTCCATCTCCTAGTTAAACAACATTTAGTCTCTCAGATCACTTCAAGTCTCCAGACTATCACAGACAGCATGACTTTGTTGTGAATCTATGCTCAAAGCGATGATACCAAGGTCTGTACATTTTCAAGTACAATCCCGGAGAGTATTTCGAAAGCCAAGCTGTCGCCGATATTTATGTATGGGTCACATACATGCCCAAAAAATCAGGTCCACGGAGAGTATTCAAAACAAAAGCAACATTGTCATGTCAGTGCGCTCCCACTAACCCTCTTATTTACACTAGAATCATTTTCGTTTTGAATTAAATCATACACCATTATGATTGCATCAAAATGATAATTCCAAGAACTTATGCTCGCGTCAGCAAGCATCATCCAATGGGATCTACAGTGGCAATAGGTAAAAGGTTGAATCGTAATCAATCACAATGTCGATAACGATACATTTCCGTTAAAAGCCTAGCTTTATACGTTGGTATATTGCCATCCATGTACGTCTTCCTTGAAGACTTATAGTACCATAGGCACAATGCCTTGTGGTACATCAACTAGTATCCAAACTTATTGATATACATGGAATCCATTTCGGACTCATGACACTTTGTCATAATAGGGAGTCGATACCTCGTATCACTTCCTTTGTTCTTGTGTATTCGAAGATTAATGGTATAGTTTCATCCTTGATGAATAATATATGTTCCATTAAGATTCAGTGCCTAGAACAGTATTACTCCGATTTTCATCGAGTTATACTATCCTCCCACTTACCACTGCATATCGGTATTCCTCTTAGGAAAACCGCATGGAGAGCAACAATCACATTGTTCTCATGTGAGATGTATAAGTACTATACTTATGGTTTCCCATAGGATAACCTATATTGGCACTTATCCAATTTGGGTCCTTAGTTTGGTATCATCCAAACGTTATGCCTAGCATACCCAAATTGTCAGGAATGAGAAACCTCGTTTCTTTCCTGTTCATATCCTATACGATATCTGTCAAACAGATTTATATGGAACCTTATTCTAAATAAGTTTTGCACTGTTAGTACATATCCTATTGAAGGAAATGGTAGCTCAAAGCGACTCGTGATTAACCTTATCATGTCTAACATGATTCTGTTAATCCGTTCGGACACACCGTCTAACTGACGTGTCTCGGGAGGAGTCCTCATTGAAAGAATACCGTACTCTTTCATGTATGTACGAAACTTACTGCTTAAGTATTTTCATTATTACGGTCTTACCGTGGCGGAATAATACTATAGCCGATCTGTTTATTTACTTCGTGTCGAAACTTTAAAGTTTCTGATTTGTGTTCTTCAAAAGAAACACATAACCATAACGTGATGCCACATCCGTTAAGGTCACGAAATATTCATGTTCACATCTAGCCTAGCTAGATATGGGCCCACTAACTTCACCATGAATAGGGCTAACAGATCGGTGGCACTTACACTATTACCAAGCAAATAGTATTTTAGGTACTTTACCTAATAAACTAGATTCGCAGACCTTATTTGAATAGTCAAATCAGTCCTAGTATCCACTCTTCAAAAGTGTGGATATACGAGTCTCGTTAAATTGTGTCCTAGACAACAATGCCACAAATAAGTCTCTATCAAATCAATTTGAGCTATTATTTTGTCAATTTATATTTTGAGATTTTTATTTATATTCAAAATATAAATTCTGTTATTTATATCTAATATATTTATCTCAGTATCATCTTTATATAATAAAACACTCAGTGTTCTATAATAAAAGGTTTTATCCGCAACGGATTAAACACTGATAAAGAGATAATGTCTCTAGTCAAACTAGTTACATTATAACAGTTCCTAATTCAAGTACATACCCGAAGGGTAGTTCCTAAACTTAGGTATCTACGGTCGAAACAGCGACTTTCGTCCCGTTTCCGATTCGTAGAGCAATCTCAGCTTGAAGTCAGTATCCTGCTCAAAGCAGATTCTGAATATCAATACATATATTTTATGTACCACACTAAGTATTTAAAATCTAATTTCAATACTAGCTGTGAACATAACTAAGACAAACATTTTTAAAGTTAGAGCCTCGCCCTTTCTTTAATTCCTTCGTGTCTTCCATATCCAAATGGTAGTCACTTTGGGATATGTCAATTATCCTTTTCAATATTTTAGGAACCTTAGGCCAAGCCTTGGGTTTTTAGAATATTGAAAGGAATGTGCACCTCGTGCTACATGCCCAATTGCAAACTTTGACTTTACATGAATAGCAATTAATTCTCCAAGAATTATAAATTGCAATTTTAATACTTCTTAAATCCAAAATTAGATTTATGACAAGTATATTAAATTAAGCATTAAAGTCATCATAACAAAATCTTCCAAAGATTTTATGCTCTACTTATCTTGCTTAATTTTGGGCTTAATGTATAACAAGTTATTTTATCCAATAAAGTAACCTATTATTTATTCCCAATTTGAAAATTAAATCATTTAAAATATTTTAATCCTAGATTATATTTTAAATATCCAACTTTTCAATTTTATCTTGATTACAATAGTCCAACTATTTAATCAACGATTAGTGGTACTTTATATATTATAATGATTATAATAGTCCAACTATATAATCAAATATAATCCAAATTAATTAACCTCAATTACATTGATTACTATAATCCAATTATAAAATCAACTGTAAACTGAAATTAATTAATTCAAATATATTGATTAATATAATCCAATTATATATAATCAAGTATAATACAGTCCAACTGTTTATTAAAACAACAATTTAAATATTAGTCTAACTAACATTTAATCTAATGACGAAATAATTTAAATGAGCGCATATGGCGAGTATTGAACGAGTATTGCAAATTCAATTCTTGCCTCCCACTATTTTTCGTCGAGCCTCTAACCCTCTGTCGAGTACTCGGGAAACCGTGTTTCCTAGTGGGCTAGGATCCTGTTTAAATATCACACAATCTTGACTTTGGCCAACAAATTGTATGATAATTAACTAGGTAGATCTCTAAGATCAATTGGATCTTATCCAACTCCTAGATCCAGTAGGTGGACATCCAAGTCCCAAACATATATCTTATATATGCCTATACATCGAATGTATACCCTAACCTTTTTCCTCTGAATCAACTAGGCCTTGGCTTTGGCACAACAAACCTAGTGATCCCAGTCAAGCGCGGACCCATTGACATGGAAGCTTCGTAATCAATGTCAATGGACAAGAAGTGGTCTTGACTTTGGCCAACAAACCACAACTTGGACACGACACCGATATGGAACAAAGCCTCGTGATTAAACACATCTTTGATGGACAAGGGCTTGACTTTGGCCAACAACCCCTGCCAATCTCGGATCTTGAGTAAGAATCACTCAATGGAAGGAAAAACGCATGATATTTAACGAGGGTTTTTCGCGTGCAAATTGGCTACCAATTTAATTATCTTTGTTAAGGTCTCATCATCATACACCCTTAAGCATGCATTCTAAACATAATAAAGCGAGTATGAAATAAAATAATAATGATATGCGGATGGATATTTTACATTGATCCTAGATCAAATCTCTCACTTTCTCTCTCCCCCGCTAGCACTTGTATTACTTCTACCCGTTACACTACACTTCTAAAGAAACCTCTTTTACATGGAGGGGAATAGGTGAGAAGAGAATACAAAGAAATAGGAGATAAGGCTGGACACGCAGGTCCAATTTAATAAATCAAATTTATTACAATTTCCAAAATCGCCCAACCCGACTATATCCATCCGATATACATTATTCAAACATCACAACCATGTATTCATACAAGCATGTTATCAATCAATCAATCAAATTAATTAATCTTGAATATTAGTGATCATCCAATGTTCAAACAAAGATTTGATTTTTGTTCGAGTCAAACTCGTTTTGCGAACACGTACTCAAAGTACAATTTCTACGAATTAATTAAATTACATAATTAAATCCAATTTAATACGTATTTAATTCTAATTCATTATTTAATTCCAAATTAAATATTACACCTTTATTAACGAACCTTTACGACTTAAATTCCAAATTTAATCGCAACGGGTCTCAAAGCCCGACTAACATCTAATGTTTTATTTAATTAAAGTCCAATGGGCTTTTAATTAATTTCTATAGGCGTGGACTTTTGGTCAACTCGGGTCAAACCGAACAACCAAAATCCAATCCGGGAGTTACCCCATAAGCCTTTAAATTAATTTTGGCCCATTAGGCCCAATTAAATAATTAAGGTCCATTAAGTCATAATTGGACCTTTTGGATTCGGTTTTGGGCCTAATTGGATCCAACCAATTTTGCCTAAACCCAACTTTGTTACAACAAAGCCCAAAAGCCCAATTACAACCTAACAAGCCCAATTTCCAAAATCAAGCCCAAATTAATTAACTTATAAAATTCCAAATTTCACAATTAATTAACCTAAGTGTAATACACAATCAATTACCCAATTAACATTTCTAAAATATCAATTAGCCTAATTAATCATGCACTTTAACAACCAAATAGTGTCCAACACAATTCAATCAAAATCAAACCCAATTAACATGCTTTCAAGTCTCGGCAATTAGGGGTTTTTAAATTCGATTCGGTTTCAATCCAATTGAGTCCACAATCTTAATTTCCCAAATCAATTCAATTCATCCAATGAATTAAAACAAAAAATCACAATGAATTTCATGTTCATTTAAGATTCGGCCAAGCCACTTTAAGGGAAAAATGTTCCAAATCAAAATTCAATCCAATTGAACTTCAAAACAACATTAACCAATTGTTTTAAGTCATCCAATGATCAAACAAAACAAAATTACCAAGACATTAGGGTTATGCAATTTCGGCCAAGCCTTCAATTTGGGGAAAATGAATCCAATCCAATTTCATGAAATTGATCACACCCCAATCTCAATTAAACATGTTCTAAGCATACTTAAACATCCAATTCAATTAAAACATGCTCAAACACATTTTACCCAATTTCAAGTTTCATGTTCAACCTAAAGAATTGGGGAAAATTGATCTAATCCAATTTTCTTGAAATTGATCATGCACAACTTCAATTCAAACTCATTCAAGCATACTTCATCATCAAACAATTCAACCAAATCATGCCTAAATCGAGTTTACCCAAATTAAAGTCTTGACCACATTAAGCAAATTGGGGAAAATCAATCCAATCAATTTTTTGCCAAATTGATTACATATAACTCAAATTAGATCATATACAAAACATCTTACACAATCAATTTGTCAGAATCAAGCTAAAATCAAAAGCCCCAAATTTGCTCAAGAACCCTAATTCGGTTTTCATGCATCAAAAGCTCAAGATACCATTGAAAGTGTTCAATCAAAGTCCCAAGGATCACAAATCATGCATAAAAACCACATATGAACACATCAAAGGACGTGCGGAATATACTCACATTGAATTTCGGTTTTGATGAATGAAGAACAAGGTGCGATTTTTGTCCCCTCCAAGCTCACGGCGGCAGTGGCTCCTCCTTGCAGTGGGCTGTGCAATTTTAGTCCTCTTTGAACCTCCAAGAATCGGCCATGCATGAACTCCATTGAAGCTCCAAGCTTTGAGATTCCATGCTCACAAACTCACTTCCCTATCACCTTTGTATCACTCAAGGTGTGTGCTAGCACTTATCATCTTCCATTTTGCTTCTCAAATGCTCGATGAAACCAGAGAAAATGAAGAAGAATCGGCAGTGATGCCGTGAAGAAGAGAGAAGAAAAGGAGGGAGATGAGAGAAAACGTAAATGTTGCATGTGAGAGAGAGAAAAAGATTTTTAATATATATTTTTTTATTTCATTTACCAAGTAAAAAAATAAAACATATATATCTTATCTTTTTAATTCAAAAGTCAAAAGTTAAAAACAATAAAGCTTTTTCATCATTTCAACTTTTAACTTTAAGTCACATCACATCTATTCACTTTAATAAAGTGACATATTGTCAAGTCACATCACTCAAAGTGACAATTAATTTGACGATTGATGCGACTAGCGATTTGACGCTTGATGTGACTCGCGTGCCGCGCTTGAATTCGAAATGCGAATGCGCTCGCAATCATTCTCGGGCTCGGGTTCGCTAATTCCAAATTAACGAATTTTCCGTCGCGTCGTAATTAAGTGATTACGCCTAGCGAATTCACTATTCACGTCGCTAACGAATTAATTCTAAATTAACTCGTTCGCCCGAATTAAAATCTAATTTTAATTCCGCGTCGAATCCAATTTCGATTAATATATCAAATATATTAATTTTATCGATTAATTCCAAATTAATCGTTCTCTCTCTTAATTAATATTTTATCCCAGATAAAATATCTCCGCAATTAATCCCAGATTAATTTTCTCTCTCATCGAATTAATCCCAGATTAATTATATCTCTCTCTTCTAATTAATCCCAGATTAATCAAAGTGCGAGTAATACGTCATCGGTGAATCTTCAGGAACCGACCCATGAGATCTCCGGATATGTTGGCAGTAAATACGATCGTCGGACTGTCCGAACACGTAAGTACCTCGTACTACGTTTATATCGACTTACAAGACAAGGTTAGCCTCTAGCAAAACGCCATGCCTACCCAATTCTCCAGAAATATTCTTACAAGAATATATAGATCTGTATCAAGCGTAGTATACATGACCTGGTCACAATATCCCGATTGGTTGCGCAACACTCAAGAGCACTAGTACCGTATCCTGCGTGACATCAACTCCAATATGACTGAAGTGACACTTCCGTCTCGACATCACACCCAATACACTACGACTCTCTGATAAACCCAGAAGCGGTGTACACAAAACCGGTTAAAGCCCTGTACCACCAAGACCAAAGTCTACCGATTAACGCAAGTATTAGCGATGCAAGTCTCAGGTTAAGACTATACACACCTACCTCGATTTCGGCCTCCCATAGACACATAGTCATAATACCAATGGGATTCCGAGGGGTCTATCCAGAGCGAAGCTGTTTCCCGTACCATCGGTGAAACACAACCTCCTATCGCACTTGCATAAGTATCCAATACTTATATATATGAGAACTATGCCGTTGTGCCCTCACAACGCGCACAAGTGCAATACTAGCCTATTCCGCATTATCGATGTCCAGTCTCGATAATACTTCGGCTAGGGATATTTAATGATTAATCCTTCGGGGATTGATACTGTCTCATATCATCTCAATCCAGGAACTAATCATATGGACCTCTCTTCATTTATACATCTATGGTGATCTAATCACAAATGATGAGAGTGCAATTTCCTTGTCACATAGTTAATTTGTACAGCAACACCGTGATCTGTACAAATAGTGACGCTATGGGTCATATTATCCAACAGTTTCTTATATATTTATGTCATTATTTGATATCAAATAAATAGGTTTAGGTGAAATATAAATAAATATTCATATTAGATATTGAATAATTTATTCTGTAATTTGAAAAAGTTTTAGATTACGATTTCGCCCGAACAGTGCTTCCGCTGCGCCCATCTCCCGAAACCCCAACAAAAATAGTATCAGAGCAGGTCTGATACTTCATCCATTACATTAGTCATGCTTGATATTTGATATTTAATCCAATTTTAATGTTCACACATGCATATAATCTATATATGTTTCTTAACTTTTCGGTTCTATGCTAATAAAAATGTAAGGGAAATTTAATCGTTAAATTGAGTTATGTTTTCTATAGGTATAATTGAATTGTTTAGAAAATGATTTAGATTAAAATTCTTCATTTGATGTGGAGTATTGCATCCTTGAGGAAAATCCCCGCTTGAAATAAGGCTGTAAAGTGACATGTATTGGATACATGTTTCTTGGTCCGTCTTGTCAGTACGGTTTATGGGTATCATTCTATAACTGCATCTGAGATCGTGCCAAAGCTGTGAGGGTGTAGGTTATGGGATTTTATCCATTCTTGTTGTATATTGATACTAGACAAATTCAAGTGAAAGTGGAAATCATGAACGTGCCTAAGCTGTCAGGACTACATCGGTAGCTTGAGTTTGTCATTGACAAGTGAAGCCTTGATATGCCTCCTTGTGAACGTGCCAAAGCTGCCAAAGCTGTCATAACGAGAAACGGTCATGACCAAAACCAGGAGTCACTGGTGAGTGATTGACAATGAGTTGTCTACCTAAGGAATATACGTAGACGAGATCGTGCCAAAGCTGTGAGTCGAAATATATTCATGGGATCATACTCTCACTATGGAATTTGATTTAATTATCGAATTCCCATTCTCCGTTAGGGATTATGGTATTACGAAAAGTAGTGGAAATACTGCCTGGTTAAAAATCTATAACTAAAGCTGTGTGTAATTTTATGGAAAATTATGCTTCGTTTTCTTTTTATTCTATATCGTTTATAGAATATACTTATAATCCACTGCATGCTTATTACTTGAATAGGTTTTCTGACTTTATTTATAGTTGCGTATTTCTAGAATAGGTTCTAGAATGACAGTAGACTAAGATATTGTTAGATTAGTTTTCAAACCATCGGGAACTGTTGTTCTAATTTTCTTGGAAAATCACGATGGTTAGTGACTTAGTTAGTAAGTCACAATAGGTAATCTAAATAGATATCTGTTTCAGGATATTATTCTAGAAAGAGTAGTTTCTTTCGCATTAAGAATTGACTTGAATTAGTTCATGTCTCGAGATTCTTGACTGGCATTAAGAAAACCGATTTAGTATTTGTTTATCTTATAATGATTTTTCTTGGCTTTAGTGACTTTTAGAAGTCACGTGTCTGACACAGTTTGCTAATCAGCCATTTGCAAATGTTGTGAATAATTGAAGGTAAACTATAAAGCTAAAGAAATGAGATATATGTAGTTGTGTATAAAGAATATTTATTCTCGCAATACGACAACTGTAGGTATTGGATATCGGATCTCCCGTCTAGTTAATTAAAATAATGTTTAATGACTGTTTTGATATTTGATATCAGAACTTTTGACTATTGGATAATTACTTGTTCTTTATAAATAGTTGTTACATATTTTAATACGACTAGTAGTGTCATTGGTATAAAGATAAACATTAAGAAAAATATTTGGTTAACTAAATAACTTAGAACCGTGCTTTATGAGTTTTTATCACATAAGAATTGGATGCTTGTTCCTTATGGTAAATGATGGTCTGATACAAGATCACACTACATATCCTTATCCATTTAATGAATATTGTATTCAGGATGTGATTAAATCTCATTTATCCAATAATTGTCATTGGACCACATATTTATTAGACTAATACATTGGATATACGGAGTTTAATGAATTAGTAATTGCCTTAGATATTTTTCCCTACTCCGTAACTTAGGGAATGAATTATCATGACTTAGTTGCGTGTTTCTATAAGAATATATATTGAACGTCTTGAATGCTTCGAGAACATTCAATATGTTTTCTGATGAAACACGAATAGAATATTTTGAATGGTTCACAGATATTTTATTTGAAGTGTTGAAAACTATAAAATTCATCGTGAGTCTTTGAATTGTTCAAAGATATTTGATATGATCAAACTTATGAATTTAAGGCAATTTGTTCTAAATTTATTTAATGAATGTGATTCTTGCTCAATAATAAACTTCCACGATTCCATATTGATGGAATTAGTCAATGGGAGTAATTGAATCTTATATGATTTGATTTGTTGATATTGAGTGTTACCAAATTAGTTTTCAATACCCTTGGGGTTATGCTCCAGTAATACTAATTCATCTGTTTAATTTAGGTTCCATTCGTTCTTACTGTTACGTATATGATATGTATAGTAGAAAATTCGAATCTTAAAAAGTTTGAGATTTGAAACTTTCTTTTATATAATGGTTATATAATTGAAAGTACTTGCGCCTCGGAGGTACAAGTAGAGTTTATCATTTATTCTATTTAATATAATATTTGATTCTGTTTGATAGAATATTTTTTCTACAATCCCGAGAAATAAAATTACTTTATTACTTGGTATGTAACATCAAATGTTGACAATTGTAGAAAAGACTTGACTTATTAAAGTCAAATGTGAAAATGATAAACTATAAGTGGAACTACATAATTAATAGGATGAAATGACCCTTATGTTGGTTACTATAATATGTCCCAAGGAAAGATTAAGCATTTGAAATACAACATTGAATATATATATAAGATGAAGTATGGCGGAATCATACTTACATTGCTTTAGTGATGAAGAAAATCAAACCAAAATGGAAGCTCC